>JAHDVF020000104.1:0-266782 GCA_022606425.2 Lepidostoma basale | reverse complement strand
GCCAGATGCGTAGTCCGAGGGGATGTCAGATGGATTATGGGAGTTTGATTCACGAACAAATTTATTGTGAAATGAACCGTGGGGAGCAGTTTCAAAGCCGTGCAAAAGAAAGAACGGGGTATATCCTGTAGCAATACTGACAGTATTATTTAAGCAAGATGAGATCTGTGGAAGCTTTGAACACCAAGTCCGTTGATTATTCCCCACCAGAATTGCCAGTGCGGTAATGATGTTTGCATTATGACGTTCGCTTACATTGTTCTGAGGATGATAGCGGGCGTTGTAGTACAAGTCTTGTATTCCATAGGTTTCAGTGAACTTACGGAACTCCTTGGAGACAAATTGACTTCCGTTGTCGATAATAAGCGTCCGGGGAACAGAGTAAGGCAGAAATATTTTCTCCTCGAGTAATTTAATTACAGTTTTGGAGTTGGCTGTCCTAAGGGGAAACGCCCAAACAAATTTTGAAAAGTTGTCTACTACTGTCAGAATGTGACAGAAGCGATGATTGGACATCGGGAGTGGCCCTCCGAGGTCTGCAGACAAGGAGACGAGGGGTTTAGAAAGGCGTTTAGGCACCGTCATTAAACCTAAAGGGGACTGCGTGCTATGCTTATAGGCCTTGCAGGTGTCGCAAGCTTTTATGAATTGTTTGATAGTGCGACGCATATTGCTCCAATAAAATGTTTGCGAGAGGGTTCTAAATGTTTTTTCAATCCCGGGATGACAGAAGTTGTTATGAAAGTCAGATATAACATGGGGGATTTCATTAGCGGGTACAACAACCTTCCAGAGGTAGCTGCTGGAGTCAGGGCGCGAGGAGTTTCCTGATTTCGAAGAACGGTACAGGTGTTTGTTATTGATAAGATAGTTGGCTGTCGACTGCGGGTTATCCTTACATGCCGAATATAGATTTAGATAGGTTTGATCAGTCACGTTAGTGAAGGGCGGAGGGGAGGTCAGGGAGGACACTTCGATGCGACTTAGGGCATCAGCTAAATTGTTTTCGCAACCTTTTTTATATACAAAATCGAAACTATATTGTGATAGACGGCAAGCCCATCTGGCGAGTCTGCCTCCTGGCGATGACAGATTGTTCAAATATTTGAGACAGCCATGATCACTTTGGACCGTAAAGTGTGTACCATCCAGGTAACTCCTGAAATGATGTACCGAATCCACAATAGACAATAGTTCGCGTTCAGTGGTAGAATAGGAACGTTCAGGAGCAGTCAGTTTTCGGGAAAAATACGCTATAGCATGCTCGGAACCGTCAGGCATTTTTTGGGCAAGGAAGCTACCAATACTAATACCACTGGCATCACAAGTAAGAATGTAGGGTACAGAATAATCAGGGGGTTTCAACAAAGGGGCGGTAGTCATAATATTTTTTAGGGCAACAAATGATTGTTCAGCCTCTTCGTTCCATTTGAAGGAAGTGCCTTTAAGCTTTATACTTGTTAAACGGCATAAAGGGGCAGCAATTTCGGCAAAATGTGCAATGAATTTACGATAGTAACTGGCACAGCCTAAGAAGGATTTAACTTCTTTGGTAGATGTGGGACGGGGGAAATCAATCATTACCTTAATCTTATCTGGGTCAGTTCTTATTCCTTCACGATCAATCACATGGCCTAAGTACTTCAGTGAAGATTTGCAGAATTCTGATTTGCCTAGACGAATAGTGAGGTTGGCCTCGCGCAGACGTTCGTAAACCAGGGCGAGTGTGCTGACGTGAGATTCAAAATCTGGACTGCAAATAAGAATGTCATCAAGATAACAAAAAACATGGTCACCGAGATCACAAAATAGAGCATCCATTAACCTTTGCAACTGGCTCGGTATATTGGCGATCCCGAATGGAGTAACTTTGAAACAAAACTGACCCCTACCCTCAATAAAGAATGCGGTTTTAATCATTGATTCTCTAGTCAGGGGCATCTGCCAGAACCCCATGCTTAAATCAAGGGCAGTAAGGTATTTAGTGTCACGCAGGTTGCTTAGAATTCGGTCAATGTTCGGTAAGCGATAACAGTCGGCTTTGGTAATCGAATTTAGTTTTCGCGGATCCAGAACGAATCGTGCAGAACCATCCTTTTTGGGGACAATAAATACATTATTTAGCCACGGGCTCTTGCAGGGTTCAACTACGTCCAGCGAGATCATTCTCTCTAGTTCCTCTATTAATTGTTGGCGGCGAACATGGGATTGGGGGAATGTTTTCTGTTTAACCGGCGGATGGTTACCCGTGTCGATCTCGTGATTAACAAGGTGGGTCCTGCCCAGACCTATCTTTTCGAAAGAAATTTGTTCGAACAAGTTTTTAATTCGGTCCAAGTCCTTGGACTGAGCAGGATTCAATTCTTCGGCAGGGACGAGACAAGATGGCGAGGGATTCACTGAGTACACGGGTTGAGTATTTGACTGTTTGGCTGGTTTGTTATCCAGATGTCCAGGAAATAGCCTGGGAGTGAGTCCAGATGATTCAAGAAAAGGGACTCCAAGGATGAAACAGTCGTTTAGGGAAGGGACTAGGACGAATGATACCCAGGTGGTGGTATTGTCATAACGAATGGGCAAGGTAACGGTTCCGATACTACGGTGGGAGGTATTATCGACCGTGTGAATTGAACAATTACCAGGGGTGATTTTATAATTGAGATTAATAAAGGATTGGTACAGATTTCCGCCTAAGATGTTGATGGCTGCACCGGAATCAAGCAGACCGCGAAAGGGGACACTGTGGATTTTAAAATTCAAGTATGGGCGATTGTCACGGGCATTTGTAATTTTTACCGCATGGAGATACCAGGTTTCGTGGAATAATTTTACAGAAGCCAGCCAGTCTAACCACTCCGCTGAGCGCGGGATTACGGGAGACTGGCTAGCTGCTAGTTTTTTGTCGCGAAAAAACTGGGGGGTGGTCTAGAGGTGTCAGGAAGGTTTTTTTTTCTGCAATTCTTGGCGATATGGCCCAGGTTTTTGCAGGAGAAACATCTTAGGGGGCTCTTGGGAGGCACACGAACGGCAGCTAGGGATTTCTGGACGTAGGGGCCGGATTTAGGTTCAGAGCGGCTGGGGTGGTCCGACGCACCAATCAATCTTTCGTAGGTCTGGCATGCTCTCTCCAGTTCCACGACGGAGGAGAAGTTGGCTGAAATTATTACGGGGGCTAATTTGGGCGAAAGTCCCTTCCTTAATACCTTGAGGATCTCCTGGTCAGAGAGACCGTCCTCCCCAATGGTATTATTGGTGCTCACTACCCGGGCGAAGTAGTCTGCCGCTAATTCATTTTGAGACTGGCGCGAGGACCATATCTCCAGCTTCTTTGAGATGACATAATCGTCATCCTCGAAACGCTGCAGGAACTGTGACTTAAGGAGCAACCAGTCACTGGAGGTCGTACAATACGCTCTATAGTGTGTCAGAGCGCGGCCTTTGAGGAATTCGGGAAGTACAGATGGCAACAATTGGGAGTCGAAGCGTCTAGATTTGGCGATTTCTTCTAGACGGGTGAAAAATTCGCGCACATCTTCCGCGCCGGTGAAATGTTGCACAGGCCACGATGCGAAATCAACATTCAAGGGCTGAAGCTCTACAGGGGGTCGTGTTAGAGAAACCGATGAAGAGGACACGATTGAAAGGGGGGCGGAGGTCGGCAGGTCAGCGACGGTGGGGGGTATGGTGAGTGGAACGACATCACTCGTCCGTGAGTTGAATTCCTCAGCCTGAACACGGACTTCCACGAGGGTATTCTTTGGCAATATTCCGCGATCCTTCAACGCCTTGCAAAGGGTTTTGAAATGGGCCCCGGGAACATTTACTATTTGTTCCATTATAAACAATTAATTACAAACTACCAATTCGACAATAAACAGTTAACAATCAATATACGACATATGTTTAGCCCACACAAGTCCTTCATCGAATGACAACGCCAGAACGCCACACGTTTGGGCGCCAGTGTAATGGGTGTCTCCCTACCTCGGCTAGCGCAGAGAGCGGGCCCTTAGATCTCCGGTTTTCTCGTGAGATACTTTCCGGCTGTTTGTCATTCGAATAGGGAAAGGTGTAAATAAATACATATGACGGAATACATGAGGGTTTATTATAACACAAAAAATAGTTACAATAGTTATCTAGGGGCTAGAGATGTCGTACGTATACAAAAAAAAGAGGCACATGGTGAAATAATGAAGAGGCTGTTTGAGGCGATTCCTCGACGGCGTGCTCGTCAGGACATCGACCGGCGACGTCGTCCGTAGACGTTATCAGCGACGCTGACCAGAAGATGGTGGGTCAGCAAATCAATATGTAAAGCGTCACCTGGCAGACACGAGGTTCCCTAACCTGTTGGTGCTGTCTGAAGCGGCGTGAAGTGGTCCTCGCAGTTCCGCATGGTGGTGAGGTCAACCACGTTGTCGGGGCATGATGTGCGACAACACGTGGGCGGCAATTTCGGGAGCAGAGGATGGCTCGGACCGTGGCGGAGGGAATCAACCGCAGCAAGGTCGGGCTTGACAAACGGCCTGGGAGCGGATATGCACTTTTGGCATCGCCATAGTGCCGGACAAGTTGGCGGAAAACCTGAAATAATGCCACAGATTTTATGGGCACGATGGCAAGTACCGCAAATACCTTGCTCGAAGTTATTCCATGGCGGATGAGGCTAGATGGAAACGGATTATCCCATCGGGAAAATCGCGGGTCGAAACGGCGATCCTCCAATCGATGCCGCGAAGTTGACAGCTCGAAACGAAGTGAAGTCGGGCCGAATCGGCTGCGCAGAATGGGTTGCGCAGAAGGGGCTGAGAGTGAACTGCAGACGGCGCACACATCGGGGTGAATTTAGCGCCAAATCCGAGAAGCGCGCGGGAACAAGAGTTTAAAGTAGCACTCTGGTGGTAAAAACGGGAACTAGGGGTTTGAATGGGGTCTAGAGCTAAACACTGAATATTAAGATAACCGAAAATAAATAAGAAATAGTAACTTACGTTACAGTATATAACAATAAATATGTGCACAGACTATTATAAACTCAAAAATATAACTTATATTTTTGAAAAACTCTATAATACTCGTATAACTAATATTATATTTATAATATTTTATTTAAATGTATCTTTACTGAAGAAGGACTGTTTGTCCGAAATATGTCTATGTAATTTTATTTTTTAATATAAGTGTTGTATATACAAAGTATATAAAAAAGAAAAAGAGAAATAAAGCATCATAACAACATAAAGTATGGCGTATAAAGAAGAAATATTTTTGAATTTGAGAAAGTCGCAAAGTTAATCGCTTTCGTTTTCTCAGCAGAAGATGGCGAAACCGATTGAATCTTTAACAAGCGGAGTAAAATTAAATACATTTAATTATATTGTTAATTGAAATTTCTCTGTAAAAAGTTAATTGTAAATATTGAAAATTATAAAATCTTTTACAACACATATTCTTATTCAATTTTATTCCATTTGTTCATGTGTTTTGATGCAAATTACAATAATCTTATAAAAACGTACGTTTCCATGAGACAGATTTCAGATCTAAGTTGAAAACCTATATTTTTCATATTTTAAACCCAAATAAAAATCCTCTCGTATATTTGTTTTTATTTAATTTCTAACTGATCGCGAATATCAGACGCATCGTTCATATTAAATTTTAAGATTTTAAACACGTCTTAATGCGCCCTTGAGATGATTATATTTCAAAAACGGCGCTTTAGCATATTATTATTATTATTATTAGAAATACATTTACACTTTTCTGAAATATTTCGGGTTACAGACCTTTCCTTTGAGGAAGGGCGTCTGTGATTTAAATGTTTGTGAATAGTGGAAAAAATGGATTGAGAAAATACAGTGTTTTTAAAAGATTAATCAAATCTAAAAATACATCATTAATAAATTCTTAATTTTATTATCATTATTTACACTGATTGTCTACCATGAAATTTTAATTATTAAGAACAAGAAGTGATTACAAGAGCCAAGTTTTGTATAGAGTACTCGCGAGATAGTATTTAATTATTATAATTACGAACTAGAAGAAGCTTTCTACCTTTAGTTAGGCCATGTCTAAATTAAACTTTACCTTCAAGAATTAAAAAAAAGACATTGTAACCGCGTAAGATCTTTGAAACTTGTGTACAAAATGCATTGTTTTCTCCGCTTCAAATTGCGCCGTGTATTTTCAGTGAAGTTTTTCCCCGTGAACAAAAAATACAGCACGTCTTATTGTTTGCTGTTTTTGTATGCAGATAAAGCGGACGGGAACTCGGTAAGTTTTATCTCGCAAGAGCCGTTCTCTGCATAAGCTTAAATTAAAATTGACATTCCCCTCAGCGCTTGTCTCAAAATATACGCTTTAATGCATATACTGGGTGTTGTATACTACAGTCTCGCCATTAAACTTATGGAGGAAATCATCGGATTTTCAATAAACTGAAAACGTACGCAATGCCCAAGAGTCGAAAGGCGTAAACAAATTATATGTTAATGGTGTAAATGGAACCAGAAATAGAGGGAGACCGAGGAAAACGTGGCACGATCAAATAAATCAAATATTAAATATCGGCCATGTGAGGAGTCAGAAAAATCGACGCGCGTGCATGACACGATGTATGAATGTTGAGGAAGCGAGAGAAATATGTCAGGAAAGAAAAGTGTAGCAGTCCATTCATTCTGCCTACCCCTTTGGGGAGACGGCGTGATGGTTAGTTAGTTAGTTAGTTGTAACATAATATAGAATATGTATTAGCACGCGCAAAAAATCGCACAGAGAAACGAGAATGAAAAAAAACAGCATCATTTTTAAAACAATTTAAAACACTTGCTTGTTTTGATTTTACGCCATTTAATTTTGTTTTATAAATCAACCAGTTTCGCTCCTGCCGGAGCTTCGTCAGAGTTACAAAAACAAACTTCACAACATCATAACGTTTATTTTGTATAGACGAAAATTAACAAATCACTGTTGAAGGTCTTTTGTATCCGAAGTATGCATTTTAATTTAAATGTTTAATAAAGTTATCGTTGTTGACAAAGTAACAAACATTGTTCAAATCTGAATTCAAACAAAATATAGTTTATCTATTATATAATTTTGAATAATATATTTATTCACTTTTTGAAGATGTCCGTTTTGTATTATACAATATTACACTAAAATGTATTATATGAAACTGTGATGTACTGTATGAAATAAAAATAATTTTATTGTCAACCCAGATTTTTTTTAAAATGTGCACCCCTTTGAAGTATCGCTATGAGCTGTTGATAAAGAAAGTGCCGTAAGTCCGTAAGAGGATTTCTCGAGTTAAAATTTCCGCATTTTTGATATCTAACAAACTTTTGCTGATGAGACAATTAAGTCGACCTCTCGCTCTTCCTTTATTTGCATAATCAAGTTTAAAATCATTTAAGGGTTAAATAAGAATTATACCGAGAAAGGCCAAAGGCGAGTGGTACAATATTTTAATTTGCTTGACTTAATAACGCTTTCGTTTTCAACAGATTTAAAAACTTTAAAATTGGGTAAAAATTCTAGGAATATTTTGTCTAAACATTTTAAAATATTATATTTCTTATTTTTAAAAATTTAATGTAATGCTAGGAATTTAAAGGGCTCTTAAATAATATTTTAGGTTTATTCCAAGAATGCTTTAAATAATATTAAAAATACTGTACACATTTTATGATTGTATGAAAATAACAAAATTTTACAATTTACAGTGAAAGTGAATAATGGTAGAATAATGTATTAATTGTTGAGGTTTTTGTTTTGTAAAACTCCACTATAATTATTATAATAATAAACGCGAATGTTTAATGGTTTTACTTTGTTTTTTAATTCATATAATTTCTTATACAAATATCAGTTACAAATTTGTTTCGCCTTGCGAGGGCATTTTCAAGCGAGGGCATTTTAGAGTTTGAAAATGCCCTCGCAAGGTGAAACAAATTTGTAACTGATATTTGTATAAGAAATTATATGAATTAAAAAACAAAGTAAAACCATTAAACATTCGCGTTTATTATTATAATAATTAGATAGAATAATGATTATCTAACCAACCATCACACCGTTTCCCTAGGGAGGGGCGTTAGCCGAGAGGATAGACCCCCACTCTGTTCTATCCTGAAACACCTCTTGTTACACGTTTATAAATTTAGATACGCATTTTTGTCGATTTTTCTTTCTTGTCCACCTTTTAATCATTTAAAAATCGATGATTATTCGACTTTCCTCAACTTGCTTCCATTGATGCTGCTTTTAATCATTTCCCCCATCCATTTGACGTATCAAATCTGTCTTAATGATATTTTTAAACTTTACTTATTATGCATTCATTTGTTTTACATTTTTACAAAAAAAAATCGTTCGGTATTCTTTCAAATTATTCAGCACCCTATTTTGGGTAATTTCAATTTAACAGAACATGAATGTTGATAATTGAAATTTCTTGGTAGAAGTTCGTTGTAACCAACAAAAAATAAAACCCTTATTAAAATATCATTTAATTTAATTCCACTTGATTTCAAGATGTTTTGTATCACCTAACACTAATGGATTATATATTGTATAATCAACAATCTCTAGATTAGAACTTCATGTAAAAGGCTAAAATACTTTGAATTGGGTTTCAGAAAATGGCACTGAGCTGTCGAAACCAGTTGAAGTTAAAATTGTAGATAAAAATAAAAGTGGAATAAAACTAAATATGCAATAGAGGAGTTTTATTATTGACTTTGTCGGGGTTAAATGCATAACCCAGATAAACATATTTCATGAAGAAATATATGACACGAATAAACACAAAAACGCTGACCCAAGACCTAATTATCAAATTTGATGATTCGTGGGCCCCGAATTCTTCAAGTTGGTCACTAGGTCAGGTCATCGGATCAGGTCATCGGATGACAAAACCATAGCATATAAAAGCAGTACTCCCGAGCACCAAAAAAAGGAGTCCACTCTAAACGTCAGTCAACTCCAAACGTCAACCAGTATCGCGATCTCGAAGAGACACGAGTCTCCACTACCCAGTCTACGTACGAGAAACCTCCGACGGCTCCTCGCTCCAGCCACTCGACGATACCGCCCAGCGAGCCCTCATCATCTACGACTCACCACCCGGACTCCGCCCCGCTGCTATAGACATCCAGCCACGCTCCATCACGAGTATATCATACAGTTACATGTAATTACTTGTGATCCGCAATAAACGCTGAAACCTCCGCCGTCTTTCAACTCTCACCACAAATCCCCACAACTTAAAAAAACCTAACTAACTAACTATCACGCCGTCTCTCCGAAGGGGTAGGCAGAAAGAATGGAGTGCCACTCTACCTTTTCTTATCACCCCCGCGGGAGACGCGGTGTGACGGACGCGCACAGTTAGTAACCAATATTCTTAGTCATGTATTATATCATTTAACACAGTGATTCTTAACCGGAGCGCCAGCGCCCCTTTGTGGGCGTTTTGGAGGTCTGGCGGGGCGTTATTAAATTTTTAGCATGTAGGGCACGCTGCAGAAATTCGAGTAGGCATTGAGTCAATATATAAAAATAAGCTCATTCACGAACTATGCACACTGATACACTTTTACATTTTCTTTAGGAGCTTTGATTTTGTAGGTTCTGTTAAATAAACTATACTTTCACGGGCATTTTTTTTAACTTGGGCATAATACTCATATAATATAAAATGTGGTGATTATTATATATCATTATCTTCATATAAAATAAGAGCACATTCAAAAGGTTCAAAATACCGCCCATGATTGTAATTGTTGTACCGTCCGAGGCTTTTATTTATTTGTAGTAGGGAATCCTTTGCATTAAATATTTATCTACATTATTTAGTATGTGTACATACTCTGTGTATGATAGAGTGTCGAATGAAAATATAAAAAGTGAATGCGGTGCGAATGATGGTGTCATGAACAAAATAATGAAAGGATCATTAAGATGGTTTGGACATATGGAAAGAATGAATACAGAAAGAATGGTAAAAAAATTATATGTTAATGATGTAAATGGAACCGGAAACAGAGGAAGACCGAGGAAAACGTGACACGATCAAATAAATCAAATATTGAATGTCGGCCATGTGAGGAGTCAAAGAAATCGACGCGCGTGCATGACACGATGTATGAATGTTGAGGAAGCGAGAGAAATATGTCAGGAAAGAAAAGTGTGGCAGTCCATTCTTTCTGCCTAACCCTTCGGGGAGACGGCATGATGGTTAGTTAGTTAGTTTGTTATTATATTTTAAATTTCGTTTTTTGTTTTGGGGAGGAGGGGGGATGATTTTTTTTTCTGTGGTAAAGGGGACGATTCTTTCAATACAGTTAAGAAACACTTATTTAACACATTTTTTGTCGGCGATTTCTTTGCTATCCATGCTGTAAGCCAGGCATTTTTTTTATATTCACTCTCAAATTATGATTGACTTAAAAGAGCTAATTCCTGAACCACTGTGATTCATAGGGCTATAGTAATCCTTATCTACCTGATTATCGTAAATCAAATCCTTATTCTCACTCGCAGTGAAGTCCACTGCCTTAATCTCTTCTTGCAAAGTTATTTTTAGGATGATTCTGATTTTTTTTAATTTTCATTATTTTAATTTTACAGCTTGTATTCTAATTTCGTCCATTTTTAGCGAGCTCTAAACTTTTCTTCCGTGTACAATAATTTAGAATACACATTTAAATCTATATTTGCAAATGGCTACGTGATAATAATAATAATAATAATAAATTGGATGATTTATAGAGCGCCATTTTTATGAATTAATCATCTCAAGGTCGCTGGAACTGGAATGAATTATGAACAAATTAGTCGCAACGTCTTTCAAATTCTATATTCTACACATTATAATATAGTTTAGTTAGCCTGAGTACAAGAAAGCAATCAATCTTCTGGAGTCTCTAATAAACCATCACTAACTTTAAAGCTAGATTAGAGACGATTATTTTCGCATTCCATGCCATGTAGTTCGCTGTTCCCGCATACTAAGGCGGTTTTGTGTGATTCAAAGTCATTAAAGAAAAGGTTATATGTGCGATTACACCGCAGCGACTTCGTAATGTAGGTTAAACAGTTTTCATCAATTATGTATTGAAGTGAAGCTTTGAGTTGCCAGAAAAAGAATGAAAGTAGGATAAATGCGGTAAAAATGAGATTCTTTCTTTATACCCTTTCGGAGTAGGGATGGTTTGTTAGTTTTTTTATTATTAATACGAATGAAATGTTTGTTTTCTAGAAATCTTATTTTAATTTATGTGAATTTGTATTGTGCAGAAGATGGACCCCACCAGAATCCCACACGCTGTGGCGCATCAGATTACTGCCGGCTACCGTCCTCCCGGAAGACCGCCGAAGAGATGGAGAAATAGTTGAGAGTCAACCTCCCAAGAGGCCTGATTTCAGAAGCAGTACAAAGGTTTATAAGGAGAAGAAAAATAAGAAGAAGAAGAATTTATCTTGTAAATGTTGTATATTTGATAATACCTTAGACAGGCGAAACATGTCATTCACCTTAATGATATTATAATTAATCTTTTAGAAAACTGACGTTTTCATTCGTATTAATTATTCAATATTGAGTTTAACAACCATTGTTCAAGCAACAAAATATAATTTAAAAAAAAATTAATTAGAAATTAATCGCCAAAGAAACAAAGTATGATAAAATACCGGACCAAAAAGTATTAAAAAAGGAATGTAAGGCAGATGAATGTGTCCTTAATAAAATTAAGAAAGAGTCACTAAGATGGTTTGGACACGTGGAACAGATGTTAGGGGGGGAAATGGTTAAAAAGGTTTATACAAGCAGTGTGAATGGAAAAAACATCGAGGAAGGCCAAATAAGACATGTTATGGAAGACACATATTAACCAATTTCTGAGTGCCGGCCATGTTCGAAGTCGGAACAATCGGCGTGCGTGCTTACCGTGATGTGTAAATGTAAAAGACTAGCGAGAGTTACGTTAGGATAATTCCATACTATTCAGTACAGCGGCCCATCCCCTCTGCTCACCCTTCCGGAGAAGTGATGTGAAGGTTAATTTTTTTTTTCATATATTGTAAATTAATCAAAGACGATAAATGAAATACAACAACGGATTTCAAAAGTTTAGTCTAGAATTTATTTACTTATGAATTGTCTGAAAATAGAGATAAATATCTTCTATGTTCGCCATACTTTGTGTTGTAGATGTTTTATTTGTGTTTTTCTTTAAATCAATAAATTTCCTTTATAAATATATTTTTTTAACATTTATAACGTCTGTAAAAACTGATAACATTTGTCAACAATTTTATAATATTTTAATTGCGTATCTTTATAATATGTATCACTGAAGAAAACCCGGTTGTCCTAAATATGTATGATATGCATTTTAATTTTAAAATTAATGTTGTATATACAAAGTATATAAAAAAGAAAAATACAAACATGTAAATGTAATATTTTCATTATTAATGTCAGTAATAACTGATATTTGTAAATATACAATATATAAAATATTAGATTGGTTAAGAAATCTCTTGGAAGAAGTTCTTTGTAAATAACTAATATAATAAAATAACTAATATAAAACAAGAATTTTAATCACCACAATTCCTGGCAACCCCTAAAAAGGTGAAACCCACAAGTGGACGACAGACGGCTGATAAGTAAAATACTTTAATTATGATGTTTAACAAGTTTATTTAATCCTTAAGCATGAAGTTTGTTAAGAATAGAAATCTGAGTTTATTGTGGAACAAACGACTTTACGGAAAGTATAAGCATTAATACCGAAAGTTATTTTGTGATAAAAATGATGAAAACTCGACTCGAGTAACTTAGTCTGAACCTCTCAAGTGCTGTGTTGTGGGCGCTGGTAATTTCTTGAAGCGTAATTACATTCCTAGCGACTATTAATAAATTGAAAAGTGTTTACTCCCCGAGGCCGCCTTATTTATGGACCTGTATCTTTATTCATTCTGCGGAAAGTTTCACTCGCTAGACGGTTATTGCAGAAATGTCACAACTTTTATTTGTGTACTTTGTAACAACTGTCTGTTTAATGGCGGCCGAAGTTGCTTTATGGATCCTTTAATATAGTCAGGGCGAGCGCAGGACAACGGAATACTAAGTGGCGAACTCTTAACTGAAATAAACCTAGTAAAACGTTCCTTTGCCTGCTTGATGACAGTTATTACAGGCGTGCTTTTGCGTTTAAACAATTAGATGGATCGTGCCGCTTTATAAGTGGACTACAGCAGTTTTAAGGCTCAATTCAAAGTGTATAGAGCTTTAAAAACTGTTATTGGATACAAAAATTTATCAATGAAAGCAAAAATGGACATTTACAATGAATTTTAAGTACCAACACTGATTTTTTTCTATATTCGCCATGACTTTGTGTTGTGTATTCACATTAGAACAACTTGTTGATAACTTTGTATTATCACAAAACTTATTTACATTGTATACAGACATGTTTCGGGAAAACAGACTTCCCTTCTTCTGTGTATAGTTGATGAAATATATATATATATATATATATATATATATATATATATATATATATATATATATATATATATATATATATATATATATATATATATATATATATATATATATATATATATATATATATATATATATATATATATATATATATATATATATATATATATATATATATATATATATATATATATATATATATATATATATATATATATATATATATATATATATATATATATATATATATATATATATATATATATATATATATATATATATATATATATATATATATATATATATATATATATATATGAGAACAGAAGGTATGCGGTATAGATCAAATCAAATCAGTTTATTAACTCAAAAGATATTACAAACAGCAAAATAGTTAAGGCATCTATTGAGTACAGGTAAAATATTATAAAAATACAACATAATACCAGGAACGCATTAGATATGGTTCGTCGAAGACAATATACTTTCTAAAGTCAAGAGTATTTGTCTCCTGAACGTACCTTCACTAATATGAAAGACGTTGATCTCCGAGGAGACCGCGTTCAGCAGACTAATTGCTCTTCCCACCGGTGTCACCAGAGGCAAATTGGTTCTGGTGGCCGGTAGGTAAAACAATTTGTACTGTTGCTGATATCTCGAAATATCCCCTAATTAATTTAAAGATGGGGTATCTTTGACGAGTGTTCGGTAAAACGATATACGACAGAATTTTAAATGCTGATATATGGAAGGAATGCAGAGCGGAAGAAAGCGTTTTGGAAAAGTTACGAAAGGAAAAATTTGGACTATGAAACGCATGGATGAAGGAATAATGGTTAAGAAAGTAAACGTTAACGATGTTTATGAAGTACGGAGTTGTGGGAGACCGAGGAAAACTTGGCATGATCAAATTAATCAAATTTTAAAGGTCGGTCATATTAGAAGTCGAAACAATCGACGTGCGTGTATGACTCGCTGTATGAATATAGAGGAATTTATATTAAATAAAAAATAGACTACAATATAAAAAGGGGAGTAGTTTTCCTTGAATAAAAGTCTATTTACGATATCAAAATTAAAATCTTAATTTTATTTTTAAAATACTTTTAAATATATACGAGTATAAGACAATATACTGTAAGAACCTGTTTACCCACATTTAGTAACTCGGCGGTACGGACTGCGGAGAACAGAGAGGATTGGACGCGTTTTGTTTTAGCCACGGGCAATCCCATAGATCACAACCCTCACCAATGAGGAAACAAAGAAAGAAGAAGAGAACTTATATTTGTAAAGTCAATTAAGAAAATTAAAGAACTCGAATTAATTTTGTGCTTCATTTTAAAATCACAAATTTAAAATATTAGAGTATTCTCACCCACTTGCCTTAAGTTACAGAGCTGTATAAATAATATTGTCGTTGTATTCACACTAAATTTTCTTCTTCTTCTTCTTCTTCTTCTTCTTCCATTTTGGTAGACTCAGGAGTCTGTTATTTCAGGCGGGTCCTCTTGAGATGCTGAACTCCAGCTTTCTCTCCACCGTTTCGGGGATCTTCCTGGTCGGCGTTGTCCGTTTGGCGTTCCATGGAGAGCTATGTGTGGTATTCTATTTGAGCTCATCCTTTCTACGTGTTGATGCCAGTATCGCCGTCTTTGACGTCCCCATCTGACCACATCTTCGACCTCGCAGATTTCTCGGATTGCTGTATTCCTAACTCGATCACGTAGGGTCTTGCCAGCTATAGCGCGGAGTGTTTTCATCTCGGTTGTCCTGAGCATGCTCTTTGTCTTGACAGTGTCTGCCCTCGATTCAATGCCATATGTGAGGATTGGTCACACACAGGTCTTATAGATGCGTACCTTGCTGTCAGTCCTCATGTCCTTGTTTCTCCATATGACATCTTTCAGGCAGCCTGCAACTGCTGCAGCCCTATCCACCTGTGACCTTAGTTCTCTGGGGAGGTCATTAGAGCTGGTTACTTCGCTTCCGAGATATCTGAATAGGTCCACCTGTTCAATTTCCTCCTGGCGTACGGAGACATTTAATTTTATTCTTTTAAAATATTATAATTGTATATATGAGTATATATATATATATATATATATATATATATATATATATATATATATATATATATATATATATATATATATATATATATATATATATATATATATATATATATATATATATATATATATATATATATATATATATTTATTATATATATATATATATATATATATATATATATGAGAACAGAAGGTATGCGGTATAGATCAAATCAAATCAGTTTATTAACTCAAAAGATATTACAAACAGCAAAATAGTTAAGGCATCTATTGAGTACAGGTAAAATATTATAAAAATACAACATAATACCAGGAACGCATTAGAAATGGTTCGTCGAAGACAATATACTTTCTAAAGTCAAGAGTATTTGTCTCCTGAACGTACCTTCACTAATATGAAAGACGTTGATCTCCGAGGAGACCGCGTTCAGCAGACTAATTGCTCTTCCCACCGGTGTCACCAGAGGCAAATTGGTTCTGGTGGCCGGTAGGTAAAACAATTTGTACTGTTGCTGATATCTCGAAATATCCCCTAATTAATTTAAAGATGGGGTATCTTTGACGAGTGTTCGGTAAAACGATATACGACAGAATTTTAAATGCTGATATATGGAAGGAATGCAGAGCGGAAGAAAGCGTTTTGGAAAAGTTACGAAAGGAAAAATTTGGACTATGAAACGCATGGATGAAGGAATAATGGTTAAGAAAGTAAACGTTAACGATGTTTATGAAGTACGGAGTTGTGGGAGACCGAGGAAAACTTGGCATGATCAAATTAATCAAATTTTAAAGGTCGGTCATATTAGAAGTCGAAACAATCGACGTGCGTGTATGACTCGCTGTATGAATATAGAGGAATTTATATTAAATAAAAAATAGACTACAATATAAAAAGGGGAGTAGTTTTCCTTGAATAAAAGTCTATTTACGATATCAAAATTAAAATCTTAATTTTATTTTTAAAATACTTTTAAATATATACGAGTATAAGACAATATACTGTAAGAACCTGTTTACCCACATTTAGTAACTCGGCGGTACGGACTGCGGAGAACAGAGAGGATTGGACGCGTTTTGTTTTAGCCACGGGCAATCCCATAGATCACAACCCTCACCAATGAGGAAACAAAGAAAGAAGAAGAGAACTTATATTTGTAAAGTCAATTAAGAAAATTAAAGAACTCGAATTAATTTTGTGCTTCATTTTAAAATCACAAATTTAAAATATTAGAGTATTCTCACCCACTTGCCTTAAGTTACAGAGCTGTATAAATAATATTGTCGTTGTATTCACACTAAATTTTCTTCTTCTTCTTCTTCTTCTTCTTCTTCCATTTTGGTAGACTCAGGAGTCTGTTATTTCAGGCGGGTCCTCTTGAGATGCTGAACTCCAGCTTTCTCTCCACCGTTTCGGGGATCTTCCTGGTCGGCGTTGTCCGTTTGGCGTTCCATGGAGAGCTATGTGTGGTATTCTATTTGAGCTCATCCTTTCTACGTGTTGATGCCAGTATCGCCGTCTTTGACGTCCCCATCTGACCACATCTTCGACCTCGCAGATTTCTCGGATTGCTGTATTCCTAACTCGATCACGTAGGGTCTTGCCAGCTATAGCGCGGAGTATTTTCATCTCGGTTGTCCTGAGCATGCTCTTTGTCTTGACAGTGTCTGCCCTCGATTCAATGCCATATGTGAGGATTGGTCGCACACAGGTCTTATAGATGCGTACCTTGCTGTCAATCCTCATGTCCTTGTTTCTCCATATGACATCTTTCAGGCAGCCTGCAACTGCTGCAGCCCTATCCACCTGTGACCTTAGTTCTCTGGGGAGGTCATTAGAGCTGGTTACTTCGCTTCCGAGATATCTGAATAGGTCCACCTGTTCAATTTCCTCCTGGCGTACGGAGACATTTAATTTTATTCTTTTAAAATATTATAATTGTATATGAGTCTTATGATTTATTTAATATATTAGTGATTTTGATTGTAGCCGTTATATCATTCAAATTAAATTTAGAGGGGCTTTACAATCGACGCGAGAGAGAAAATTGAAAATGTTAAATCCACTAGAACATTGTATGCTTTTGTGTAATACCTATTTAAAGGTAAGCACTCAAGTATAATTGAATAATCTAATCAATCGCAAAAACATTAGCCCATTTTTATTATTTGTGTAAAATTGTATAACATTAGTAAAGTTAGGTATAACGATTTGATTTTATCATATAAAATATTTATTGAGTAAAATGAAAAATATATTTATTGTGCGAATTACGGTGTCAAATTTAAATAAAAAATATTAAATATGAATGAAAAAGATTTTTAAGATGTATTAAAGAGATACATTTTTTACCTTCGATAACATGATGAACTTTCGACATTACTCTCTTATGATAAAGTATTTCATTCTTCAAATTATAATGTAAAATTTTTCGTTCTATTTGATTTTAAAAAAATTATCTTTTGGCATTCAATTAGTAATACTGGAATTTATAATACGAAGTCACAACGCGAAATTTGTTAATTATAAAATTCTACCTTATAGACCAAGAACTATAACATATTATATTTAAATTCGGTAAAAATAAAAAAAACAAAAGTACCAAATTTTCAATAGTTACAAATTAATATGTCAGCTATAATAAAATTTTAAATCCATTGTATTGAATACGAATCTTCTTGAATACCTGTAATACCAGTAGTTAAATTCAGTAAATTTTACATAAATATTCGAAGATTATTTTTGTGCATACAGAAACATGTTTACCACCCCTGATCTATATGTACGAGTATATAAAGGACTCAGTTTGCAAAAGTGTCACCAGTCTGTCGATGCCAGCGAGCCTGGCGAAACGAAATAAAGAAGTAGTTAAATAACATCGTTTTATTTAATAAATATTTAAAAATAGCGTTTCAATTCTTTAATAATTTTTTTTTTTGCGAAAATAAATTTTTCATAATACTTCATTTACGATGAATGGAATCACTTTTTCTTCTGTAACAATATGCTTTTGGGATCTTGGGAAAATTCCTGTATCACATCTTTCTTTAATCGTGACTACCCTGAAGATGGAGATTGCAAGAACTCCGAAACGTCGGTCGAGAAGGACGAGTAACACGGATTTTTCCAAGATCCCAAAAAAGCAAAATTGAGTTTGTAACTCGACGTACGAACCTCGACGTATTCCTAACAATCATTATAAAAAATGTAATATGTGTTTTTGGATTTTAGTAGTAACTTTCTTGTAAATGTGAGTAACAATTTATAAATGGATAAGAATTAGTATGACTGCAGTTCCGCCAATTCCATGCAAGAGTTTCCCGATTGCTTGAATTCAGCCCGCTTCATTAAATGCCTTAAATGAAGACGATAAATAATAAGGTAAAGTTAGACACAAGCTGCTATGCAAATTGCAGGCGTTTAATGGTATTTAGCAGCGAAGCAGATCGCTTTCGCAAACGTTGTAAATCACACAGGTTTATGCATACGGGTTTTCTTGAAACCATCGCTAATGGGTGAGGTACGGTTTTGAATAGAGATTTTAATATTTATGTGAATTAAACGATGGGTTTTATTTTATACACTTTACTAAAAGAGCTCTACAGCATGGTGTGAGTTTATTTATACTGAAATATCAACGATAGCAAATCGAGGATTAATATACAAGCCAATGAATATATCTTGAATAGCAAGAAATTAATCTGGAAGTATGAATATGTGACATTTATCAGAGACCATAAATGGTGATTGAGAAACTCTCGAATACTATACAATGATTCTTTAAAATGAACTTCCATCGAGAGATTTTAGTTAAATCATTTGATTATATTTTAAACCCTATCATTGAACTTGTTGAACTAACTTCCATTGAACAAAGCAAACGTTAAGGTGAAGTATTAAATAAATATTAAAAATGTAACAAAGGTTAGTCTATAAGACGTTCGTTGTCATTAATATTAAATAAGTTTATAAACCTTATCAAAGATTAAGGCGTTAAAACTGTGGAATTCCATTAAAATCTTAGAAAGAAAAAATAACCCTGTGTAAAACCATTTTTATATATTTTATTGTAAAAAAAACTACGGGTTTCAGAGATACACTCTATCTATAGATGTAACCTATTATTATTTAAACCTTAAGTTGGAGTGTATCACCGAAACATGTTCTGTTAATCTGTTTTTAATATTCATTGTTCTTTAACTCCATATTAAATAATAAAAACGTATATTGTATAGAAGATTATCTATATTTAATGCTAATGCCTTTTTGGAGGATGTGGTGAGCAGTTGAAGTAGGGGTTTCAGCGTTTATTGCAGATCACAAGTAATCATACGTTAACAGTATTATGTACTCGTGATGGAGCGTACGCCTGGACGTCGACAGCAGCCGGGGCTGATGGCTCGATGGGCAGTAGTCGGCTGGAGTGAAGATTCGTCGGAAGTTACGTAGCGTAGCAGTGTAGACAGTTGCGTAGCTCGGTAGGAGGGTCGGAGGTTTCTCGTACGTAGACTTGACGGCGTAGACTCGTGTCGGTTAGAAGTCGCAAGAAAGAATACTGTTGTAGCGTGGCTTCGTAGGTCGGCAGGGGAAGGCGTCCGAGATCCCTCGTGGCGTAGACTATTAACGTAGACTCGTGTCTGTTAGAAGCCGTAATACTGACTGACGTATTGGGTGGTCGGAAGTACCGCTTTTATATGCTTTGCTTCAATTTTCACCCGATGCTCTGCTCTAGTGACCTAGTGACCAAACTGAATTAATCTGGGCCTTCGACTCATCAGTTTTGATAAGTAGGTCCTGAGTCAGGCGTTTTTCGGTTATTCGTGTCTTATATGTCATCATGAAATATGCTTATCTGGGTTATGCATTTAACCCCGACACCTTGATAACGGATGTTTTCATTCATAATAATTATTATTTTTAAGACAAAAAATACATAAAAGTGGTCTTATTTAGTTTTAAATTTATTGCCAAATTAATTTAAGAAATTTATATTAAATTATACAATATTTAATTCTCAAATCAGATTTTTTATCATTCACGTTTTTATCAGGTATAATAATATAATTTTTAATTTCATAGTAGTTCAAAATCACATAAAAAAGATTTTGATTCAAAATAATGTATAAGACAAAAATAATATTTTATTTAAAGAAATATGTGTTTCCGGAATTTAAAATGTTATATTATTAAAAAATAAATTAGTAAAAATACGAAATATTATATTTAGTCACTTGTGTCATTAAAATATGAGAGTTTTCAAGAACAAAAGCTTTAACCGTTCTTGTAAAAGCCGTTTAGTCCAATTGTTAATATTCAATTTAAAATTCACTACATGTTCCTCTAACGATTTTTGAATCCCAAATACCGGTTGGGTAAACGCGAATACAGTCATATTTGTACTAGAACAAATTGCATTTATAATGAATCACTTCGCCAATTCATCGCTGAAATAGAATATCCAAGGAAATAAACACTTGAATAGAAACTTTGAAAAACCAGTCCAGTCATTTAGCACAAGTATCTGTTTTCTTTGTCCTTTTGCTGATTTCCACGCTTTGCATTCAGATAGTGCTGTCCTTCTACGGGCTCCACCGGTTGATGCCAGCCGGTTTAAATATCTGTAATAAAAAAATCTGTTCCTAAATCACACTGATCATATTATAAATTCAATATACGAGTACTTTGGAAATTGAAAAACTTTGTTTAATCTACTATTTAATAAAAAATATTAAAAAACACGACATGTTTCGTAGGATACCTCTATCTTCATTAGTCTTTATTTGTTTAGTTTTTATTATATTTTTACACCTGAAGATGGAAGTAGGTATGCTCCGAAACATGTCGTGTTTTTTTAATACTTTTTATTAAATAGTGGATTAAACAAAGTTTTTAAATTTCTCAAGTATTTACTTTGGAATTCCACAGTGTTATTGCCTTAGCGTTCAATAAGTTAAATACTTCTTCTTCTTCTTCCTCTTTTAATAGATCTGTGGATCTGTTTTTATGGCGTCGAGGTCTCCTGGGACACAGAACTCCAACTGTTTCGCCATCTCTTAGCAGGTCTTCCGGGTTGGCGAGTTCCCATTGGCACGTTGTTTGCGGCTGTTTGGGAGAGTCTATCGTCGCTCATTCGTTCTACGTGGTCGCGCCAGAAGCGTCTTCTTTTCCTGCCATATCTGACAGTATCTTCAGTATCGCAGGTCTCACGTATTACTGTGTTTCTGATTCTGTCCCTCAGTGTTTTGCCCAGAATAGCGCGGAGTGTCTTCATTTCGGCGGTTTGTAATACTAATCAACTCCACCAATTTCGGTCCCAAGCCCGGATCAAAAAGGAAGAGGGTCGTCGGGTAAGGTTAGCAGCCTGCCTGGCGTAAAAAACACCTATTACGCTTATAGAAGCAGAGAGGAACCCTCGGACACTGGAAACAACGGAAAACGGACCCTAGCACAAGTTTTTTTTTAAGTTTTTTTTATTTAATTTTTTTTTTAAAACCCGATTGGGTTATATGGTTACATTTTTAGATCTTACTATTAATTATGTATTGTTTCAGATATTTTTTATATTGAGTTGTAGTGAGATTCCTTATGTCTTTTGGTAGTTCATTGTAAAGTTTCAGTCCATTGTTCAATATCCTTGATTGTCCTGTCTTAGTTCGTGCAATCGGTAAGTGATATCTGTCACAATTCCTGGTCCAGTGTCTGTGTATGTCTGAATTTTTAGTTAATTTGTAGGTGCTGTCTGTTGTCTTTTCCATGGTCACTCTGTGTACAATTTTTAAGGTCTCATATTTGGTCAAGTCTGATATGTCCATTTGTTTTGTTTGTCTGTAAACTTGTATGGTTGGGGTAAGGTAGTCAATGTTATATGCTAATTTTATTATTTTATTTTGTTGTCTTTGGAGTCTGGAGATGTCCTTTTGGTTTCCTGTCCCCCAGAAGGGAATCATATGTCAGTCGGCTTTTTACATACGCTTCGTACATCATAATTTTTTCCCTTCTTGGTATGTAATTCTGTATTTTGTAGAAGAGGGAGTATAGCGTTGCTAACTTGTCTGTTAGGTTGTCTATGTGTTTTGTCCATTTTATTTGTCTGTCCATTGTTAGTCCTAGGTACTTTACATAGTCGAGTTCGGTTATTGCGTCATTTTTTTATTTTAATGCACATGTTATGGTTTTTCTTGCTTGTTTCAAAGTGTATAATGTTACACTTTTTTACATTTAAGGTCAGGTAGTTGTTGCTTGTCCAGTTGGTTAGTGTCTCTATATCTATGTTAATTTGTTTACAGGTCTCATTGTCGTTGTCGTTTTGTAAAATATAGCAAGGTCATCTGCGTACATAATTATTTTCCCTGTAATGTTATATCTTGTTATGTCGTTGATGTAAAGTATATAAAGTAGTGGTCCCAGTTTGGATCCTTGTGGCACACCAAATTCTGTCATTGTTTCGTGCTCATTCCATACAATATTTTACTTTTAAATACAATATTTTAAAATATTTGTAAATAAAGTGAATTTCATCTTCCCATCATTTTAAGCTACTTTAACTATACACAATAAACATATTTTCGATCAGCTTTTTATTCTCCCCATAGACATAACTCAAATGTTCCGGCTGAGGTTTTCCGTGATTTCCTCAGCTGTAAGGCAAATGTCAGAACATATATATTTTAGATACCCTAAGGACCACAGAGGTTGACTGTAGACTTTTTATTACAATTTAAGATAGAATACAGAAATAAATTTTACAATAATTTATAATATTCTTGAGATAAACTCCAGGAAATATAATATTATAGAAACTAATATAGGAAAAAATATAGTGGTAATACTCAATATGTAATATACTCGTATTTTGTTCAAAGTTGAACTAACTAAAAACTTGATATTTGGGTGGTGGTGTAGGTAGTAGAACGCTTCACTTCTGATTGAGGGGACATGAGTTCAAACCTGGACATGACCAGATTCCTTCTTCATAATTTTCTCCTCATATTATTAAATATAAATGCTAACACCATTGATTTAAATCCTTGGTTTTGGTATTTTTTTAAGTTACTCTTTAATATCTTTATTATTGATAAATTCATTTGTTTTTGAGTAGTTTTATTTGTGTGATGGGAGTGATATCTCTCGCCTTATAAGAGAATAATCAAATATCAATCAATATGAATCAATATTGCACTTGTAAAGCGAATCACGTTACAGCCATAAAATATAATAAAACTTCAAATAAACAAATGTTTGTACGAATATTAAATATTTAATTAATCGTCGCGTTGCCATGTGGTCAATTGAGTTTCCACTGCCAATTTAAAGTTGATTTTCTTAAAACCTATGGACCCTAATATTATAAAAAAAAAATTAATCCTCCATTGAAGTGTTCTCAATATTTCGTAATAAAAAAAAAGCAAAAAATTACTTCCTTCATCCCAAAAAAAAATATTTTCTAAGACTGCCCTCACCTTCATTCGTGTTAAGGTAGAATTTGTTTTGCTAATATTTACAACTTTATCAAAAGTGACAAATACTTACTCGCTGTTTTGAACGTATTATAAATTATATCTTTGGCCTTTTCAATAGGTACGTAATAATACCGACTGTGGATAGAAACGCAGCACGCAACTTAATAATATCAGAACTGTGAAAATATTAACACTTTACCAAAAGGGACAAATATTAATACGTACTCGTTGCCTTGAACGTACTATACATTTTGCCTAGGTGCCTTTATCATACGTAAAGTCTCGCCCCGCCGGCCGCGGCGCGTAGACAAGTTTATACTTGGTGTCCAGTTGCTCGTATGCTGTGACGCATTCCATATCAGAAATCGCATGGTTCCAGAAAAAAATTAATAATGATATGTTTTTCAAATAATCCATGTATGTTATAGATATCGATCTATTCCTAATGAAATTCCCTACAAGATGACATAAATTAAATTTTGATTCATCGAGTCATATGCTTGATATTTAGATAAAGTTAGCGGTAAACTGAATTTACCACATGGGAGCGAGCGTTTTGTTTTGAACACGGTACGTTAAGGGTTAATATGGAGTTTTACATCATTGCACAAGATAAAATAAATATGTTTATATATCCAATGTAGTTTTAACAATATAATAATAAATCTCAGTAAGTTTAAAATGTTCTTAAAGATTTTACTAATTCCTTACCAGGGTTACATTTAAATAAATTATTTTTTATTTATTTATAAGTAATATTAAAGTATATACGAACTTATTGTTTATGTTTTCACTATGAAATAAACATAAAAATTCTTTGAATCCCTCGAATTGACGTAGGTAAACTGGAATACAATTCTGGGAAATTATTGGGAAATCTCGGGATTTATTACCCAAAAAGGAGATGATATTTTAATACATGGATGAATGGATTTTTCGAACCGGTTGTCGATATTTCTGGGTACAACACTGCATCCAGCCGAGGCGAATTTGTTTTCTCCGCTTTTCAAGGCGGAGGAACTTTATGACGGATGAATCAATTATAGAGGTGAAACGGCCGAGAGGCGGCGCGCGCCGAAACCGCGGTCTGAACGTGTGCACGTTCCTTTGGTTTTTTTTTTCAAATGGCTGTCTTCATATTTTACAACCGCTCAAGATGATATAAATCAAAGGCGGGTTGAAGGAATTATGCAGATTAGTTTTTTTTCATTACTTTTCTTTGCGAGAAACAGTATTCTAACGTCTAAGTTGAAAGTGTATTTCATTTTTTAATACACTTCTTCTTTCAGACGTTTGGTCTGCTCCTGTTATCAGGCTGGCCTCTCTTGGGAGGTCGAATCCCAGTTATCCTTCTATCTCTTTGGTGGTTTTCCGGGGGGATGGTAGCCGGTAGGAATCTGATGCTCCGCATCGTGTTTGATTCTGGTGGGATCTATCCTCTGCACGTGCGTATTCCAGTATCTTTTGCTTTTTCTGCCCCATATTACAGCATCTTCCATAGATAGGCACCCAGAATTTTGATGTGGAAACCATTGAAAAGAAAAGAGTCGTCGGTTCACTCCAAAAATATGGGTTGACTACATAATCGAGTGGTGGTCTAGGGGATAGAATGCTGGGCTCCTGATCCAGGGTACTTGGGTTCAAGCCTGGATACGACCAAATTCCTTTTTTATATAAATGAGTTATTTTCTGCTCATATTGAAGATTATTATTAATTAAAATCATTGGTCTTCTCTTCTTTTTCTTCTTCCTGGCGCTATCCCAACTCATTGTCTGGGTTGACTGTTGAGTCGGTTCTTCTCGATCACAGGCTCTATTTCTGAATTAATTTAAAACTTTGAAGATTGTCTTTTAAACATATATATTGTATGTATTATAAGAGTCGAGGGGAGAAGTGGGATAAGAGTCGTGCAGAATAAAAAAAATTGGGAATATGTAAAGAGGTAAAGAAGATAAGATTCTGAAGAAATTATCAATTCTGGAACAAGTGTTGCCTTACTGACGACGATATGTGTAAGTCTGTTATGTAAAAGTTCATCTATATATAATAGTTATTTAAACTGTTAACATTTATAACACTGTTATAATATCACAATTTATTTTTATTCACTGAGAGTGTCGGGACAGCTATTTCGCCAACCGATGTTGGCATCATCAGGTGTGACAATAAACTAAGCTGATGCCAACATCGGCTGGCGAAACAGCTGTCGCGACACTCTCAGTGAATAAAAATGAATTGTGATATTATAGCAGTGTTATAAAGTTTAACAGTAATAATGTTGAAGTACCTACCTATCATAGTGTTTCGGCATAAACAATGGAATATTTAGTTATATTTGTTAAACTATTTGGTGTCCAAATGAGTCACCGTAATGTTGTTCGTTTGTTATATCTCAATTGTGTAAAAAAGTCAAGGTATTGCAGAATTACTTGGAAAAAAATTGATGCAGCTCTTAAGGAAATTATTTAAAAAAAAATTTACGAATGAAGATTCACTTGTATTATTCACAGAATGTATGTAGTTCTGGTGAAGCGGACTAAACGCCCGGTGCAAAGCCTTTTGTTTCAACGGTTGGAGCATTGACAAACGATTCCCTGCGGTTAACTTGAAATAAACTCGCTCGCACGAGAAGTGCTGGAATGGGATTTCAAACATTCCAATATCCGGTTAGTTTCAATAACTCACTTCCACCGGAAGCCGGAAGGAAGTGTCTTATTCTACCCAATATACTAACAATTCACTTCTTATCACAATGACGGTCCGATGGTTCTTATAATTCTAATCACCAATTAAAGTTTTGCTTTATATAATATGTGTGGCCATAAAGATCCCGAGAATGATATTATTTGTGATTTATAAGTTCTTTAATACTTTCGTCATTCATGCGAATAAAAGTTTCACCACATAAACTTATGGTTTTGAAGGAAAAGACAAATTTCTGACGATATATACGTTTTTAAACGTTTTATTTTTATTTATTATTATTTTTTTTTTTTTAAAACCCAATTGGGTTATATGGTTACATTTTTAGATCTTACTATTAATTATGTATTATTTCAGATATTTTTTATATTGAGTTGTAGTGAGATTCCATATGTCTTTTGGTAGTTCATTGTAAAGTTTCAGTCCGTTGTTCAATATCCTTGATTGTCCTGTCTTAGTTCGTGCAATCGGTAAGTGATATCTGTCACAATTCCTGGTCCAGTGTCTGTGTATGTCTGAATTTTTAGTTAATTTGTAGGTGCTGTCTGTTGTCTTTTCCATGGTCACAGAGTGACCATTATAACAACGAAAAATTTTATGTGTACCTATCGATTTTTGTTTTATAGTAGTTTCTCTATTTATTTTGATACATTTAGAACTTGTTTTAAATTCTAAAAAAAATACTTATTTTGTAACGTGTGTGTATGCAGTTTAAATTATACGTTTTTAACTTACTAACTAACTAACCATCACGCCATCTCTCCAAAGGGGTAGGCAGAAAGAATGGACTACCACACTTTTCTTTCCTGACATATTTCTCTCGATTCCTTAACATTCATACATCGTGTCATACACGCTCGTCGATTTCTCTGACTCCTCACATGGCCGACATTCAATATTATACGTTTATCCATTCTTATATTTTCTTGAGTATTATTTGATCTTTTATTTTTTCTTGAAAAAAGGTTTAAAACTCTAGCAACCGCCTAAAACTGATAAAAATGTTAGTTTTCTAAAAGTTTTAGAGTCAAAATATTTCATAATGTTTTGTTAAAAATATAATGACTTTGATTAGTAAAATCTTTATTATTTGGTTTTAGGTGTACAACCAGCAAACATGTCTTAAAAAATGAAATAAAAATTGTAATAAGATTACTAATTAAATCATTAAAAATCGTAATTATAGAATTCCTCAGTGTTAACGTATTGAAGTGATCAGTAAGGATTAAAACATGTCAGTTCCATAAAACATAATAAAACTTCTATGTAACGGTGTTTTTAATCATTATTGTACTCTAATGAATCTTAAATGACTTCAAACTACTGAACTCGAATATTACATAGAAAAAAATTTCACTTACATTTGTAAAGTTTCAACTAATTATAATTGAGACACGTAATTCGATATTGTTTTTATACACGAAATTCAATATTGTTTATATAATATAAATATATGTTTTTACACTCGATAATAAATGAGATATCCGACTTGGTTAGCAGTTTCATTATATTAATTATATTCTATTTGTTTCGGCAAATATAACAAAACTGCATATCAAGTGTTTTTTTTTGTGTTTAGTGCCTATTTTATTTCAACCATTCAAATATATACGAGCGTTAGAAGATTCAAAATATATACTAAGTCATCAAAAATATGGCATATACGAGTATGTACAATGAAATTACACACTTAATTTCGAATTTTTATTTATTGATATTTAGTGTCTATTTTACTTCAATTATTCAAATATTGACAAGCGTTCGTAAATATAAATTACTTACAAAGTTTCTTCTATATTCAAAGTCATCAAATCGAATCAGTTTATTAACTCAAAAGACATTACAAACAGGAAAATGTTAATGGCACCTATTAAGTACAGGTAAAATATTATAAAAATACAACAAAGTACCAGGAACGCATTAGAGCTGGTTCGACATTAGGAAGACAATATACTTTCTAAAGTCAAGAGTATTTGTCCCCTGAACGTACCTTCACTAATATAAAAGACGTCGATCTCCGAGGAGACCGCGTTCAGCAGACTAATTGCTCTTCCCACCGGTGTCACCCAGAGGCGGATTGGTTCTGGTGGCCGGTTGGTAAAACAATCTGTGCTGTCGCTGTCGGAGAAATCTATCAGGGACAAAAAGACCAACACCCTCTAGCACGGCCGAGTTCTCGAAATATCCCCTGATTAATTTAAAGAAATGGGTTATGAGATGCCCATCTCTTCGAAGCTGTAAAGAATTGGTTCCGAGCATTCCTAAAAGAAATATCTCTCCAGCATAACGGAATATCTCGCCTCGTGAGGACTCTATATCACAGAACCACTTTCGAGTCTGCTCCGAACCAACGCGTTGTATAGGACTCTGAGCACATTGGGATTTCTGAAAACTCTTCCGGTCCGAATGATGAAGCCCAACATCTTCAGTGCAATGTCACAAATCCTCTCGATATGTGCACGAAAAGTCAGCCTACTCTCATAAATGATCCCAAGATCCTTCATCGTAGATACGTGTGTTTTTCATTTCATTTCATTTCATTTATTTCGATAATAATCACAAACATTACAGACATACAATTCCAAATCGTTTGCAATTACATTATAAACAGAGAAGCATTAAAAAAAATAAAAATTAAGATTACTCTTAGTAAGAAAAAATCATAACATTGATATTGCATCCCTGAGGCAACTCACACTATCACGAAATATGTCGACCTCCGAGGCGATCCGATTAAGCAATAAGTTGCTGGTTGTTCATTGTGTATCTATAATACACAATATTCGACATACTTTGTATGATGTTGCTTTATTTCTCTATTTATTTTTTATATACTTTGTATATACAACACTTATATTAAAAAATAAAATTACATAGACATGTTTCGGATAACTAGTCCTTCTTCAGTGATACATATTATAAAGATATGTATTTAAAATATTATAAAATTGTTTACATGATCTGACAGATTTTACAAAGATTTATTATGGAATGTTTATAGAAAAAATGTAGTTTTTTAGTGCTATTTTACTTCAACTATTCAAATATGTACGAGTGTTCGTAGATTAAAAATATATACTAATTAATCATAAATATGGGATATAGAACGAAATCGCACAATTACTTTTGTATTTTTTTTATTGATAATTAGTATAATTATCACTGAAGAAGAACTGGTTGTCCGAAACATGTCTATGTAATTTTATTTTTTTAATATAAGTGTTGTATATACAAAGTATATAAAAAGAAAAAGAGAAATATTGACAAAGTCATTATAAATACGGCATATAGAACAATACTGCACATGTTGAAGGAATAGATAGAAAATATAGAAAAATTATTAATAATAATAACTATTCAAATATGTACGAGCGTACGTAGATTAAAAATATATACTTAGTCATCATGAATGGATACTGACCGAAATCGCATAATTACTTTTTTATTTTTTTTATTGATAATTAGAGTCTATTTTACTTCAACCATTCAAATATCCACGAGCGCTCGCAGAATCAAAATATATACAAAGTCATTATATTCGTACAGTACATACAAGTTTATGTTTTGTATTAACTTGGGCATAATACAAAGCAGTACTCAAAGAACGCCAAAAAATAAACAATCGTTATTTAGGTCGGAAACAGCCTCACATCCTGTCAGCGCCAAAAGTTTGTCAACTCGAGAGTCCTATTCCGTGAAATATACTTGTTTTTATTAATGCACAATATATTACCAGAGCTGGAAGAAACAGAAGATTTAAGGAGCTTTATGGTGGAATATCACAAGATGAAGTACCGCACAAATTACTTGTTTTTATTAAAAATTCTCTCAGAAATTTTATCATTTTTATTTTCCAAAACAACGAGATTTGTTTGAACATAATTATTTTAAAAGTAAACTTGTTATTTGATATTAAAAATACGAGCATTTTTTTTCAAACAAGAGAAGATTCGCTTTAAACGATATTATCTTATTTTTCTTCTTCGTGTCAATGGAAAGCTAGTCTCATACATCTTTGGGATGGTCGTCTCTCATCAAAAAGGGCCTCATCTCTCATACTTTTCTTTTCGTAGTGGTGGAAGGTTTGACCGACATTATGTCATTTTCAGGAACACCGATATTATCAAATATGCTAAAACACACATGGAAATAATGCTAAGGAAAAAAAATGTAAACAGAAAAAGAAACAGAGGAAGACCGAGAAAAAATGGAACAACAAAATTAATCAAATATTAAATGTCGGTGACACGAAGAGTCAGGAAAAGTTAAAGGATTGAGAGAAGCATGTCCGGAAAAAATTGTGTGGCGGTCCATAATTTCTGCTTTCCCCTCCGGAGAAACGGCGAGATGGTTAGTTGCTACTTACTTGATATTATTACATCTATCACATGTCATAAGAATCAATAGATAAAAAAAATGTTTACAATAGTTGGATTCAAATAACCTGCTGTATACAAATGGGGAAAGCGACGGAAAACTACTACATTAAAAGCCGATATGGCATCCTAAGAATTAACATGAATAAATGTTAGATTTTGCTGCAAACAAATCCATTAGATTGAAACAAGCGAGGCTACTATTAGGTGGCTAGGTTTCTGTATTGATAAGTATTAATTCTCTGAAGATGGAGGTATCCTCCGAAGCATGTCGTGTTTTTTAATATGTTCTATTAAATAGCGGATTAAACAAAGTTTTTCAATTTCCTAAGTATATAACTATGGAATTCCACAGTGTTAATGCCTTAGCGTTCAATAAGTTTATTAATTCTTCTTATTATTATTCTAAGTGGCCTGTTTCTTAAGAGGAATTGGCCTCCTGCGAAGTCGACTCCCAGGTGTCGATCCATCTCTTTGGTGGTCTGCCCGGGGGTCGTCTACCATGGGGCAGGTAACACAATAAAGGGGAGTCTGGATGGATCCATTCTCCTCACGTGTGCATACCAGTATCTTTTCCTTTGCCTTCCCCACCTAACAACATCCTCGACCTCGCATATCTTCCTTATCCGTGTATTCTTTCTTGCAGTGTCTTGCCAGATATATTTCTGAGCGTCTTCATTTCGCGTTTTTTTGTGATTGTGCACTCGATGCCATATGTATCCCATAGGTCGCACACAAGTCTTATAGATTCTCACTTTGCTGCTGATCTTCATGTCAGGATTTTTCCAAATTGAATTCAAGCATTAGTTCAAGCTATGATAAGTATTTGAGTTAATAAAAAAAACATTTATTTTATAACTACCCTTCTTACTTAAGAGTACTTCCAACCATTTGTACCCGAAATATTTTGAGAGAGCATCCAAGCCCTATAAGCTCAGTGTAATCCCTCTCGGGGTCAGATGTCTAGTGAATGCACTGCAACGAACACTTCCAGTCTGATACGCAGCACCGCTTGGGCTTACAGCATCAGGTGCTTATGAGCTTACGGTCGCCTATTGTCTCCTGCGCGGGGGCTTAATCCGTTTATTAATAATTCAACCATCCAGGGAAATATCATTTAGACACGTACTCCTCCTTACACGTTATTATTAATAATTTAAATATCGGAAAGCTTTCAGTCTGTTATACAGGTCTCCTCGGAGATAGACGTCTTTCATATTTGAAGGTACGTTCAGATGACAAATACTTTTAATTCAACCTGTTTGATTTTTTTTGCGTTGAAATTTTTCTTCTTCTTCTTCTTCTTCTTCTTTTGATAGATCTGACGATCTGTGACACAGAAATCATATCTCGTCGGATGATGAGATCCAGCTGTCCCTCCATCTCTTAGGCGGTCTTCCAGGTGGGCGGTGTCCGGAAGGGATTTCATAGGCGGCTGTATATGCGAGTCTGTCACCATCCATTCGGGCTACATGGTCCCTCCAGTATCTTCTTCTGGATCTACTCCACTGAACGATATCCTCTATTTCGCAGGTTTTCCTTATGTCTGCGTTGCGGACACGATCTCGGAGGGTTTTTCCAGTAATTGATCTTAGGACCTTCATCTCCGATGTTCTAAGTAGTCCCTTGGTTCGCACAGTGTCAGCCCGCGTCTCTACAGCGTACGTCATGATGGGTCGCACGCATGTTTTGTATATTCTGATCTTGCTGTCGATACGCATGTGCTTGTTTTTCCATACCAGATTCTTCAGGCATCCTGACACGGCAGAGGCTTTACTGACTTGTTCACGTACTTCGGTATAATAATAGAAATATAACTTAAAGCAAACTCGAACATTTAGAAATTAAAAAAGCTTTTAAAAGTAAAGAAAATATAATAAATAATCAAATAAATTTAACCCCAATCTTTGTTGTAAGTAATTATTTGAACCCCAATAAGAACTTTAAATTATTATTTTAAATTTTAAATTCAATCATAATATTTGTTATAAAAAAAGTATAAACGTTCCAAAATAAATCTTTATAACATCTGTTTGATCATGTAAACAACAACAATCTTTACTAAAGAAGAACTGTTTGTCCGAAATATGTCTATATAATTTTATTTTTTTAATATAAGTGTTGTGTATACAAAGTGTACAAAAAAAAAATACTTTTGATTTTAGAGAGTATCTTGTCTTCCTGATGTCGGACCATCTCTCTTGCGTTCCTGGCATTATATAGATTATTTTATCTGTACTTAATAGATGGCTTAACTGTACTTAATAGATGGCTGGTTTATTATGTCTGTTGAGATAATATAATGATTTTAATATGAATATATTGTCGTATTTAAATAATAGTATTTATTTATTGCAGGGTAACATATAGCGGTTGTTTACATATTCAAATATCAAAACAAACATTTAAATAAAAACAAAGAAGGTAACCCACCGCTAACCCGAATAAGTTATAAGACGCAGCGGCGCCCTTTCGTTAGTTTTGCTCGTGCAATTCGTAGGGCCGGAGACCGTCGGGATTTACGTGAAATAGTGAATGCAACATTCCAACAAGACCAAGAGAGACTCCAGGATATATACAACAACAAGAAACCATCAAGCCTTTTCACTGAAAGGAAAGGCAGAGAGGATGGACTGCCACACACACCTGGCACACCTCTCTACCTTCCTCCACATTTATCATTTCTCTCACTGTCTAGAAGTTTCTTTCTCGCATATGGATCGGAGAGTCCTCATTTCTGTGGTTCTTACGAGCTTTTTTGTTCGAATAGTGTCAGCCGTCATCTCAATTCCATATGTTATTATAGTTCGAACGCTGGTTTTGTAGATTCCAAATGCACAATTGAATAATAATTTTACAAACCGTCAAGTTCATTTTACAGCTTTTTTAACAATAATTTAAAACCCCATATTAAACTATTAATATGAATGAAAACATTTGTTTTCTAGAAGTTTTATTATAATTTATGAGAATTACATATTTTGCCTTTCTAAAGCATTATCAACACGGCGTTTTCATTCGTAATAATTACTTCAAGTTAATGTGAAATCAATTTTTCCTCTGTACGAACTCTTGAATTAAACGTGAAATACAATTTCTCTCTTGAAATTTGTTTATTTCATTATACATATATACGAGTATGCATTAATTATTATGTTTTGTTCAATTTTAAATCACTCTTATTATTCATAATTGTATGGAAGTAAACATAAGATATATTTTTTATTTTTTATTCGCTTGGAATACATATAAAATGTGTATTTCCGACACTTGATCAAACGAAATGTGCGAATATAAGACCAAAATTATCGATAAAAATTGGATAAGTTACCTACTTCAAAAATAGGGGCGGTTTTTTTAATTGAAAAACTCATCTTTTGTTATATTATTTTTTCTCTTCAAATAAGCAGCGAATTTTAATCAAAATAGTCTTATTTGAAAGCTAAAAAGTCTACATGGCTAAAAAAAACTAACAATTTTTAACAGACACTTGGAAAAAAAAAATTAAATTTTAATTTTTGATCTGTACCTTTAAAACTGGGTCATTAAGGTAGACTTTTTTGTATGTTTTATAAAATTTCATTATTAAATCAACAAATTCACAAAAATAAGTATGGGTCTCTTCTCATTGTCATGTATATACGAATAGTTTAATGTATGAATGGATGATGAATTTGTAATAATCGAATGCAATATTCTACTGAATAATTCAAGAAGACTCCTTTAAATTTCTAAGAAATCGTATTTCTATTTACCGTCTTAAAAGTTTTTCAGTCTAATATAATGTGTAAGAGGAAGCCATAAAGTACGATCCATCTTTCCTGTTTGAAAAGGATGCAAAATAGACGCGAAGTAATATCGCTCCTTCGATCGCTGGCATGTATTAGACGTCAATCTGATAAAATTCATGAACTCCTATCTGAATTATGCATTCTGCATATAAGTAGACTATACAAACCTGGTACCTCAATGCATAATGCAGAATATGATTGATTGTTATTAAATATTACCGAGGGGCCTTGTAAACAAATGCAACGTTTCTCTCTTGGTTATATAAAGAAACTTAAAATAAACTAACTAACTAACTAACTAACCATCACACCGTCTCTCCGAAGGGGTAGGCAAAAGAATGGACTGCCACACTTTTCTTTCCTGACATACTTCTCTCGATTCAATATTTAATTGATTTGATCGTGCCACGTTTTCCTCGGCCTTTCTCTTTTTCTAGCTCCGTTCACGCCGATTACATATACCTTCTTCACCATTCTGTCTTCATTCATTTATTCCATGTGTTCAAACCATCTTATTGACCCTTTTATTATTTTGTTCAAAACACTTTCATTCGCACCGCATTCACTTCTTATACATGCATTTGACACTCCATCATATACAGATTTGCCACACATTTGTCTTAGAGATCAAATTTCTACTGTATTTATTCTGCTTTCATCCCTCCCTTGCCAGTTCCATGCTTCACTTCCATACATAAGGGTCGGCACAAGAACACCATTATGCACTGCCATCTTACTTTTTTGGATAGGCTTTTGTTTGCGATGACAACTTGAAGGGCACCATTTACTCTGTTGCCTGCCCAACCCTACTTTCAATATCCTTCTCTACTCTCCCATCCTTTGTAAACATACTTCCTAAATAAACAAATTCATCCGCTTGTTTCAGGTTTTCACCGTTTACACTAATGTTCCAGACTGTCATGTTTTCTTCTTTTTCGAAAATCATTACCATGGATTTATTCACATTCATCATCAAATCGTATCGCTTGCATACCTCATACATACTAGACACCAGGGCTGTTCGAAGAAGTTCATGTTCGTTGAAGTTCCATAATTGCACTATTATTACAAAGGGGTTTAACTAAATAGCAGTGTGATTTGAATGATTGTCACACTGTCTTTGGTTTGGTCCAGAATTAACGTAATAAAATGGCGATATATTAGCTACCTATCACATGTCACGAGAATCAATATGATTGCTATTATATATCATTTACATCGATTTGGCTGGCGCTGTAATGATGTAAAGAGCGATTCAACAAAATGGCTAACTATCTATCACGCAATTTCTTTGAATGCGTAAGTTGTAACAAACTTTTTTGCTGAGATACTTCTCTCGCAACCTCAACACTCGTCCATCGATTTCGCTTTACTTGGTTTGCTTCGATTTCGTACTCCCTTCATATCGTTAACCTACTTAATATATTTTTTTCTAGAACAATGATGTAAAACTCCATTTAAACATTCTAGAACAATGATGTAAAACTCCATATAAACAATTAATATGAATTAAAATGTTTGTTTTCTAAAATCTTCATTAAGATATTTTGTGGACGACAAGACAAAAGAAGAAGGCGAAATACAGAAGACAAATAAAACTTCTATAAAACAAACGTCTTCAATAATGTTAACAACTTAGTAATTGCTTCATCATTATTTCTTAATTCATTCTACCCTTGTGTCGAAACCAACTTCTTTATTTTTTTCATAACATCTTCGTTCTTACAGCATTCACTTCATATATGACATTGTTACGTGCTTATAAAGCCCTATCATATAAATACTTAAATTTACATTCATCTTAAAGATCTTTCGAATACTATATGTGTTACGCATATATGTTCAAAATATTCCCGTTATCCATCCCCTCTCCTCAATCCTAATTAAACCTCCTCCACATGTACACACAACTCCACCCATTTTAGTATATAAGTGATCACTCTGTTTTATTGTATTGTTGAAATTTGTATATTGATAAAGATTGTGTAAGAACCGAAACATGTCGGAAAATGTAGTTATATTTATTCAAATTCAAAGTTATAAGGAACCATTAATTATAATCAAATTAAAAATATATAGTAACAAACTAACATACATTTCTGGTGAAATTCAGAAGCACACCTAAGTTTCGTTATGATTACTAGAAACATTCGAAGCAAGAGCAGACACTGTCAGAACCAAACAAGACAACTTAGAAGACAGTAGCATAAATGAGAACATTTCGACCTATTGCGGGGAGAATCCTTAGAGATAGGATACCCAATGAAGAAATTCGCAAATCCTGCAAAATTTAAGACAGATTGAGATGGAGTAGGCAGAGAAGACGATTCTAGAGGGACCACATCGAGAGAATGGATTCAGCAAGAATTTCTTATATCGTATCAGGACGACCACTAAAGAGATTGAGAGAAGGCTGGTCGTCTTCATCACAGAAGAAGAAGAAGAATTTTTTTTGATTGTTTTGTAAATAAATAAAAATATATGTGTTAGTCGGTTGATTACAAAGTTCAAATTATATAAATTTACTACTTAAAATAAATAGATAGAAAAAGAAGATGTATTTTTTTACTGAATACGCTATCAACATTTGAACAATTTTCCAACTACGTTGTTCGAACCGACACGTCTTTGAAGTGTTTGAAACGAACGTATCTTTGAACTGAATCAAACAAAGCTTTCAGAAATCTCATTTAACTCGTCAAAAAACCCAATCCTTTCAATTAATTTTTAATCCAGGGAAAGTCAGTCTGTTAGAATATTTCCACGGAAGAAGAAAAAATCTTTTAAAATGCTCGAAAACCAATTAACGCAAACAGGTAGTATTCCAAACGAAGCTCTGATGGCAAACTTTGCGATATTAATCACCGACCAGGATCTCGACTTCGGGTGGCTCTATTGCCTAACTTGGTCCTTCTTTCGCATAGTCAAACGAGAAGAGATTTATTTCTTCTTCGTCCTGCGCTGTGAGGGAAAGTTTTTAGCGCATTAATCAATTATTAAGGAATTGAAATGCCACGAAAATTAATCTGAAGATATTTTAAGGGTGCTGCCTTGTGAGGGGAGGAGGGATACGAAACTATTATACGGGAGTCGTTTACTTACAGAATCGCAAGAAAAGGTATTCGATTAAATTGATTTAAGACCAACATTACAAAGATCTATATATTTTTTTTGAAATCTTCTAAGACATGATACAAATAGAACCAAAACACTATTACGAGCCGCCGAAATGAAGACACTCCGCGCTATTCTGGGCAAAACACTGAGGGACAGAATCAGAAATACAGTAATACGTGAGACCTGCGATACCAAAGATATTGTCAGATGGGGCAGGAAAATAAGGCGCTTCTGGCGCTACCACGTAGAACGAATGAGCGACGATAGACTCCCCCAAGCAGCCGCAAACAACGTGCCAATGGGAACTCGCCAACCCGGAAGACTTGCGAAGATATGGCGAGACAGTTGGAGTTCTGTGTCCCAGGAGACTTCGACGCCATAAAAACAGATCCACAGATCTATTAAAAGAGGAAGAAGAAGAAATCTTCTACTTCTTTTATTAATAGATCTGACAATCTGTGACACAGAAATCATGTTTCCTGGGATGATGAGGTCCAAATGTCCCTCCATCTCTAAGGTAGTCTTCCAGGTGAACAGGTTCCGAATGGGATTTCGGAAGCGGCTGTATACGCGAGTCTGTCTTTCTGTCCATTACATGAGCGCTCCAGTATCTTCTTCTGGATCTACTCCACCAAAATATAATCTCTATTTAGCAAGTTTTCTTATGTCTGCGTTACGGACATGATCCAGTAATGAATCTAAGGACCTTCATCTAATATTTTCTTATCAGGCCCATGGTTCGTTCACTGCCGGCCCGCGTTTCTACAGCATACCCTCATGATGGGTCTTATAAATTCGGACCTGGCTGTCAATACGCAATTTTTAAAAATGTTTTATTAAACATGTTTCTATTTTTAACTTTGTACACAGCATCAACTTTATTTAAAAAAAATTAAAAAATAAACATTGTTCAATACATCCGCAACACAAAGTTGTGGCAAATATAGAAAATGTTTTAACTAAATTTACAGTTTTTGTAAAGGTAGAGAAAAAATTCTTCTGTTTGTTTTAGTCCTGTCTGCGTCCTGTTATTTCACGGAGCCTGTTCCTGTGATGTAGATTTCGAACTGTCTCACCATATTTTGGGTGAAACATGTTTGTGAAAAGTGCAAAAAAGTTTTGTGAAAATATAATGTTTCCAAAAAGTTATTTTAAATGTGAATCCACAACACAAATTGATGGCGAATACAGAAGATATTCTATTGTATTAATAAAGATGAAAATATCAATATATATTTAATTATTTTGTGGATTTTACATGCTGAATGCACAAAATATTTGAGGACTGCTTAAAGTATATATAATACAAATAAAATTTTGCTACATAAAACTTTCACGAAATTCACGAAATTTGCTATCAACAAAAAAATTACAGGATTTTTTGTTTTAAATGGTAGGAATTATGCACGGACAGGAATATAAAGCTCGTTTTATGGGACGACGTTAAACTCCCAAAAACATTGCCCTATAGATTTTAATCTTTAATGCTTCTGTTATGGTTTATTAACAAAAATGTTTTTTAAAATGCAAAATGTTATTTTGAGTACGTGTATTTTTAGAATCTGCTTAACGGATAAAAGCTCTTCTTGAATTTTAAACGAAACGATTGTAAAAAATCTGTTAAAACAACTGAGCATTTAAGAGTTGCCATGGTTGTTGTTAAAATAATCTTTAATATTTATTAAACCATTTAATTAACCCGAAGTTAGGAACAGTTTTTGTTTAAATCTGTTTTTTGATTGTCGATTGTTTTGGCCGAAACACTATGATACTTCAACATTATTAACTGCTTAATTTAAAACACTGTTAAAAAAATTAAAATATCACATTTTTTTTATTAAATATTTTTGAGAATATCGCGACAACTGTTTCGTGAACATATGTTGGCATCATCAACAACAACAGTAGTTTGTAACACCTGATAATGCCAGCTCGGTTGGCGAAACAGATGCCGCGGCATTCCCAAGAAGTGTAATATTATAACAGTGTTGTAATTTAATAGTTAAAAACCTATTTTTATTATTCATAATGTATGTACATGAAACCACACAAAATAAAATCGTGTTGTTCTTCTTCGTTTCAATGGTAAGCCAGTTTCATAGAGATGGTCCTAAAAGAGTCTCATCTTTCCTATTTCTCTGGTCGTTGTAGTGGAATGTTTAACTGACTTTTTGTCGTTTCCAGGGACACCAGTTTTTATATAATTGCTTTATTAATACCACACAAGTAGGTACCTTTCTTGCCTTTTTTCTCTATTATGGATAGATTATTATTCATTATTTTTTTTTAATTATTGTCGCTGCTGCGCTGTGGCAAACAATAAAGCAGAAACACATTAGAAAACAAATTATGAAAATTCAATAATTAAAAATAAGAATACTTACAAATAAATAAATGAAAACGTCCGACTTCTAGAATGACATGTTTCGCCCTTCTAAGGCTTTATCAAATTTTGTCATTATCAAATTGTATCAAACATTTGATAATGCCTTAGAAGGACAAAACATGTCATTCCACGTAAAATTTAATAAAACTCCTAGGAGACAGGCGTTTTAATTTACATTAATTATTAAATATGGAGTTTTACATCATTGTTCAAGAAACCATAAATACTTACAAAATTAACGTGGAAGATATTTTGGAGGTAATTTTGGTAAAAGTTTGTAGAAATACAAGGGTTGCGAGTTTCAATATAATATATTGACGGTGAAATTGTTTTCCTATTGGAGTAATTTTTGGTTAAACGGTTTAAGGTATTTAAGATGCTGTAAAGAAAGCTCCACATCAAAATTCTCTCGTGTTTCGGTTTCGGATTCTCTTACTTTGTTTACAGAGGCAACCTGAGAGGAGTTTTATTTTAGTTGGAGTTGAAGAAAAGTTCAAGGTTAATATTTACCAAAGGAATTTACGAGAAGAATGTTTTCATTCTACGTGCTACCGACAAATATTGAATTCGCTTTCTATGTTCGAGATTCTTTTGCCACTTTTGGAATACCAAGTAATATAAGAAGCGAGATTTTCTTAACGTAAGTGAATACTGCCAAATAAATATTTTGATACGAAGTCGAGGCAGACCGAGGAAAACATGGCATGACCAAATTAATCAAATTTTAAAGGTTGGTCATGTTAGAAGTCGGAGGAATCGACTCGTTGTATGAATGTGGAGGAAGCTAGAGAGGTTTGCCAGGATAGAGTAGTGTGGCGGTCCATTCTCTCTACCTACCTCTGCGGGGAAACGGCGTGATGGTTTGCTTGTTTGTTTGTTTCGTCAGTGACGCTCGGTGACGTTATAATAAACAATTCAAATTTATTAACTGCCTAATTGAAACACTGTTATAATATCACAAATGATTTAATTTCTATGAAATTTTCGTGACAGCTGTTTCGCTAGTCAATGTAAGCACCATCAACGTGAGTTGATTGTAACAGCTGATGATGCTAAGATTGGTTTGCGAAACAGCTGTCGCGAAAATTTCATAGAAATTAATCCTCTTGTATCTTGTGATATTATAGCAGTATTTCAATTAAACATTTAATATTTTTTCTACATTCGCCATATTTTGTGTTGTTATGATGGTATCTTTTTCTTTTTTATGTACTTCGTAAACACAACACTTTTAAAAAATATCAAATTACATAGACATTTTTCGGACAATCAGTCCTTCTTCAACAAAGATATATTAAATATTATAAAATAGTTTACATGATCTGACAGATGTTATAAAGATTTATTTTGGAACGTTTATGCTTTTGTTATAACAAATATTATGGTTCAATTTAAAATTTGAAATAATAATTTAAAGAGGTAATTACTTACGGTACGGTAATTAAAAACGGAAATAAATCAAAGATTGGACTTGACGCTAAATTTATATGATTATTTATAATATTTTCTTTAATTTTGATTGTTTTTTTAATTTCTAAATTAAAGCATAAACGTTCCAAAATATTTTTTTATATCATCTGTCAGAACATGTAAACAATTGTACAATATTTTTAAATATGTATCTATACTGAAGAAGGACTCTTTATCCGAAACATGTTTATGTTATTTTATATATATTATATATTTTTTAAATTTAAGTGTTATAAAAATAAAAAAAGAAATAAAACATTTAATAATTTTGAAATATCAAAGTGTTTCCGCCAAAACGATGGATTATCTAATAAAAAATATTTTCTGATTTGCATTTGCTTGATTTTATTGGTTGCACCTCCTTCCTCCTGGCATGGGGTCTGCCAACTACATCGCCATCATTTCGGTGGTTGGCCATGTCGGTGGGACCCACAGGTAGACTGTCTCGGGCTATCTTTAGGATGCTATTTTCTGGCATATGGTAGACATACTCCTCCCAGTGTCTTTCTCCTTCTGCACCCCCCCTTCCTCTCATCGTACAACGTCTTCAGTCTCGCAAATTCCACGAATTTCTATATTAATTATTCTATCACGATGGCTTTCGTCGGCTATACATTGCCTCGATTCTATTGTGTGTGCTAAGATAGTCAATTACATGACTCTTAAAATTAACTATAAAGAAATTCCCGATATTATTAATGAGATACAACTTTTTATATATTAAAAAAAGACTAACATCAAGGATTTAAATCAATGATATTAGACTTCTACAATCTTCAATGTGAGCAGAAAAAATCTCATTACTATGAAGAAGGAGTCTGGGCATGTCCAGGCTTGAACCCGTGCCCCCTAGATCTTGAAGCCAAGCGTTCTATCCCCTAGACCACCACCCGGCTTTAATCAATTTAGACTTTTATGTAAGATTGATTAAAATAAATCTATTTTAATGATTGATGATTCAAAGCATATGCATTTGAATCAACGGATACATTTTAATAGAATTCTGGAACAATGTATGGAAGCGAAGTGTGGAATCTGCAGTAGAAAGACGAAAGCAGAAGCAGATAATTTTATTATATTTTTTAAAACATATTCTTGAAAATGTGTAAAATTTTAATTAAGCAATTAATTTTGGTTATACTCGTATTGTGCTTATACAAGTTTCTAACTGAGGTCAAAGACCGCCATCAACCCTTAAGTAAACAAGGGAGGGTGCAGAGATCATGCCCTTACCATCAAAGATGAACATGATCCATCCTAATAACGTAGATTTCGTAATAAGGCAGAGCGTGCATGGGATCCATCTCACGTTTACGAGATATGACGGCATTATTAAATAATATCCTCATTGTATGCGATACTAAATTTCACTTTTCAATGTAATTTTTTGGGGAATTTGAGATCGATAGAATAATGATATGGGTGGAATTTGCGAGTTCACATTATGCTAAGCCCGTATGATTCAGCAAGAAAGTTGAATGAAGCGCCTCGTATGAGAAAAATGGCATGAGTTGGTAAAAAATGTCTTACGGGATATTAATCTCATTCGCCTTGTCTCCTGCCTCAATCTATATGAAGCGAAGCGTATAAATTTAAAAGCAAAATCAAACCATCAGAAATAATGATACATACGTAAGTATTTGAAATGATATTTCAGATTTAGTAAGTTTAAAACTCCGATAAAAATTATGTATTGTAATATTTATGTGATCTAAAATAACGAATTAATTCATTTTGGTCCGTGAGAGTCTGTCGCCTGATATGTTAAATTTCAGGTCTAAGCTGAAAACACGTTTTTTTCATATTTTATACTAAAATTAAAACCTTATTTGTAAAACATGTTGAATGTATACAAATTCGTGTAAACAAATACTGGATTTTACCCATTGCGGATAATTTTTTTTTATAAGGATTAATTGTATTTCAATAGAGACGAAGATGTAAATTGTTTTCTGGGAACTACTGGGAACAAAATGTGGTGGCCGAGGCGCTTACAGGACTTATGACCTGTCATTGGTTGGGTTGAGCGATCGCTTTATGTTTTAACAACATTCCCCATTCCACCTTTCTGGAACTTGTATGCTAGAATCCCGCGCTTATCTTTACATTTTTAAGTTCACTCTACACAGCGTTATCTATTAAGATTGGGAAGCATCAAGCAGAAAACCTTTATTAATGCACTGTGAAAGTCTCTGCAAATCATACAGTACTAGACTACGCCTGGAGATGTCTCTCCAATTTTTATGCCTTAACTTGGACCAGTTATTTTATACAACAATTTGAATGTATACAAATTATTGTAGCCAAATTTAGTTTTAATTGTACTTTCTAACCGATCGCGAAGAGAGTTCATATTTCGATTTTTAGATTTAAAACACATCTTAATGCGCCCTTGAAATTTAATATTATTATTATTATTACTTTTTATTTGTTGAGTCGCTCTTTACATCATGACAGTATGAGCCAAATCGATGTAAAGTGTATTATAGATATCATAGTGATTTTCGTGACATTTTTTTTTTTTAATGGCCGAGCCATAGAGGGCTCCCTCCGCTTACCCGAAGCTGTTATAGGCGCCGAGGCGCCTTTCGTCAGCTTCACTCGTGCACTCCCTAGGCCCGTCCCCCGTCCATGCGGGACTTACGGGAGTACGTGATTCTCGTGACATGTGATAGGTACCTAATCTATCGCCATTTTATCGTCACGTGAATTTTACACCAGATTAAAGACAGCGTGACAATCATACTGCCCTCGCCGGGAATCAAACCCGGAGCCTTCAGGTTGGCAGTCAATACACTTACCACTAGCCATGAAGGTCTTCAATATATTTCTGACTCCGAAATATCACTATTTCAGAGTCAGAAATATATAGAACGAACTCTAAACTAACTAACTAACTAACCATCACGCCGTCTCCCCGAAGGGGTAGGCAGAAAGAATGGACTGCCACACTTTTCTTTCCTGACATATTTCTCTCGCTTCCTCAACATTCATACATCGTGTCATGCACACGCGTCGATTTCTCTGACTCCTCACATGGCTGACATTCAATATTTGATTTATTTGATCGTGCCACGTTTGTCTCGGTTTTCCTCTATTTCTGGTTCCATTTACATCATTAACATATAATTTTTTACCATTCTTTCTTCATTCATTCTTTCATGTCCAAACCATCTTAATGATTCTTTCATTATTTTGTTCAAGACACCATCATTCGCACCGCATTCACTTCTAATATTTTCATTCGACACTCTATCATACACAGAGTATCCACAGATTCGTCTAAGAGATCTCTTTCTACTGCATTTATTCTACTTTCATCCTTCTTTTGCCAGTTCCATGCTAAATGAACTCTATTTTTTATATATAATACATTTGAAAGAGTATCAGCTAATTACATTTTAAAACCGCATTTGCATACAGCAATAGCGAAAGAATTTGTAAAAGTCCTGAAATTTTTATCACGAACATTGTGTCGTATTTTAAGCAGAGAGCACATTAAAAATGCATTTTACCTGCAGTCTTATCTGCATGTGTCTGCAGCTGGCGGCCTGCGGCCTCCGCCAGGTCCCAGCCCACGGGTAGGTCACCCCAGGTCAGGTACTTGCAGTGTACTGTGAGGGGAAACTGCCTTTATTACGTCCCCAGCGACGACAGAAAGAATTCGAAATCACGAAAGAAACTAAAGGTGTAACGTTTTGCGTCTTGAATCCAAAGAGAAATTTACTTTTTCTTTATGCTATGCTGAATTAGAATTAACAGTTTGAAACAACGTAGCCGCGCTTCACTTGTTTCATCTAAAGGATTAGTTTGCAGCAAAGCGGAACATTTCTTCTATTATATATTCGCTTCATTTTGTGTTATAAATACATATTTGAAAAAAAAACTTCATTTCGAATTTAATTGTAAAAATTTTGTACATTGGAAAATGTTGGGTCACAACCGAAACATATCTATGAAAAGTGCTGGAAAAATAAGAAGTGCAGTTATATTTACTCAAAGTGGAAATTTTTTGCTGCTTCTTGGGATGCCACACGAGCTAATTAATGTAGTAGTTTCCCAATAATTCCACATTTGGATACAGCAGGTTTTATGAACCAACTTTTAAGCTATTGATTCTCTTCTATATACGCCATACTTTGTGTTGTTTGATGGTTTATTTCTATTTTACTTTTTCATACACTTTGTATACATAACACTTATATTAAAAAAATAAAAGTATATAGACATGTCTCGGACAAACAGTCCTTCTTCAGTAAAGATGACGACCTAGACGACCGAGACGATCTTCGTGGCAGAGTGGTTACGAGCTCTGATTTCCATGCCGAAGGTCCTGGGTTCGATTCCCGGCGATGGCAGTGTGATTGTCACACTGTCTTTGATCTGGTGTAGAATTCACGTGACAATAAAATGGCGATAGATTGGCTACCTATCACATGTCACGAGAATCAACATAATAGCTAAGTAATAAAAATTGTACACAGTAATTGGGTCCAAACGACCTGTTGTGTACATAAAAAAAAAAAGTTACATATTTATAAAAATATTATAAAATTGTTGTTGTTTACATGATCTGACAGATGTTACATGTTAAATATTGATTCTCATTTATTTATTTATTTATTGTTGGTAAACAAACAAAGCATCTAATATGCAGTTGTGATAAGCATCACAATTGTATTTTTATTTTACGTTGTAAATGTATCACAATTGTATTTTTATTTTACGCGACAGCTATTTCGTCAACCTATGTTGACATCATCAGGTGTTTAAATAATAAAATATTCAGAATATAATAGTTTGTAGACATTTATATCCACTAAATGCTGATGATGTCAACATAGGTTAACGAAACAGCTGTCGCGTAAAATAAAAATACAATAATTGTGATTACACAAAAATGTTTTTAATTCAACACTTTATAATGTTAAAGTATCATAGTGTTTCGGCCAAAACAATGGACTATTTAAAATATATATATTAAAACAGATAAGATGTTTCAGTTAGATGTGCACACCAAATATATCACGTTGGCAAATCAACTGTCTTATACCACCATTCGGTGTAAAGAACTGTCAGCAAAACAGGTATAATAAGACAATAGCATAAGTCAAAGAAGAAACAATCATACAAACCAAGTATGATAAAAAATAGATATACAAATCGGATCAAACGATACAATAACATTTCATGAAGAAAATACAATTTGCAATTCAATTCGCAAAGTAGGCAAAACAAGACAAAAAAAAACTCAGGAAAAACAAAAACTTTTTCTTCTTCTTCTTCTTCCTTGTTGTAGACCTATGTGGTCTGTTCTCCAGAGTTTTGCTCCTCCTGTGAGGTAGATTCCCAGCTGTCCTTCCATATTTTAAGAGGTCTTTCAAGAGGGGTCCCATGAGGCTGATTATGCCATGCAATATAAGGGAGTCTGGTAGTGTCCATTCTTTAAACATGACCGTACCAGTCCTTTTTTCGCTGTCTGCTCCATTTTATAATATCCTCAACGTCACATATCTCTATTATTCTGTTGTTCCTCGCGCGATCTCTCAGAGTCTTTCCTGCTATCGTCCTCAGTGTCTTCATATCGGAAGTTTTCAAATAATAATAACACATGATTTATATATCAGATCAAAGTCATGGTGACAATCACACTGCCATTGTCGGGAATCGAACCCGTGACTTTCTGTGCGTTACGCTCTGCCACGAAAGATGTCTCACCTAATCTTATAAATATTAGGTATACAATTTATCTTAATACTATAGAATAAAAGTAGGCTTTTTTTGCACGTGATTAGATTATTCAATTATACTTGAGCGCTTACCTTTAAATGGGTATTACATCATGAAATCATACAATGTTCTAGTGGATTTAACATTTTCAATTTTCTCTCTCGCGTCGATCGTAAAGCCCCTCATTTCGGTAAATTTCATTTGAATGATATAACGGCTTCAAACAAAATCACGAAAACGTTAAATAAATCGTATGTCTCGTGTACAATTTATCTTTTTTAAAGAATGATATTAAATATTTGTATGCAAAGAGAAAAATTTTCAAACAGCTTTGTAACTTAAGGCAAATTGATGACGATAATATATTATTATAAATTTGTGATTTTAATATAAAGCATACAATACACTCAAATTCTTTATTTTTCCAAATGGAAATTACAAATGTTAATTCAAAAATTTATTGTGGGATTCGAATAAATTAACATTGTCAAATGATTAAACTAAAACCTCTTGATGGAAGTTTATTTTAAATAATTATTAAATAAAACGACGTTTTTTAAATACTTCCATTTTCGTCTTTATTTTTTTACTCATTATCACACTTCACATTTTTAGGTTAATCTACACTAGCGCCATCTATTAAGAATATATGTAAGCATTAAGCAGAAAATCTTTATTAATGCAATGTGAAAGGCTTCGCATCTATTATACATTGCTAGACAACGCCTGGAGATCCAATCTCCAATTTTTATGCTTTTAACTTGGACCAGTTTTTATATAATTTGTTTTTGAATGTATACAAATACTGGATTTTACCCATTGTGGGTTAATCATTTTTAAGGTTAATTAGGTTTTAGTTATATTACTTATCCAAAAAAGCTAGAATGGCAGTGAACAATGGTGTTCTTCTACCGACCCTTATGTATGGAAGCGAAGCATGGAACTGGCAAAGGAAGGATGAAAGTAGAATAAATGCAGTAGAAATGAGATCTCTTAGACGAATGTGTAATACTCTGTGTATGATAGAGTGTCGAATGAAAATATAAGAAGTGAATGCGGTGCGAATGATGGTGTTATGAACAAAAATAATGAAAGGATCATTAAGATGGTTTGGACATATGGAAAGAATGAATGAAGAAAGAATGTTATAAAAATTATATGTTAATGATGTAAATGGAACCAGAAATAGAGGAAGACCGAGGAAAACGTGGCACGATCAAATAAATCAAATATTGAATGTCGGCCATGTGAGGAGTCAGAGAAATCGACGCGCGTGCATGACACGATGTATGAATGTTGAGGAAGCGAGAAATATGTCAGGAAAGAAAAGTGTGGCAGTCCATTCTTTCTGCCTACCCCTTCGGGGAGACGGCGTGATGGTTAGTTAGTTAGTTAGTTTAGATTTTAGTTATAGTTTATTGAACAAGTTTTTTTTTAACAAGGTGTTTAAACGATGTGGCCAAGGTAGATTGGTTATTGAGGGCTAAAAATGGTATAGCCGGTATAATTGCATCTGTTAATAAATTATGTAATAAATGTTGGTATAAAGTAATTGAAATTCTAGCGAACGTGGCCATGAGGGGTACGGGCTTACGGAATGCCGTATATCCTACTTTCACACTTCGTTAGGTACGGCATATCAATTCCTGAACTTCGCAACCTCCCCTCGCATGCGCGGCGAGGAAATATATTTTGTACAATCTTATGGACCTTTACCTACACAAGCGTGTAATACATTTATACTAGCTATGATGCTCACAAATCTCCATCTTACAACTAGCAACTGATTTTTAGAATCGCAAACAACAATACATCAGTATAATACATACAGTCGTACCGTGATAACTAAATTAATAAAATTGTGTTTGCAGCCAAATTGACTTTGATTATTGACACAAAGAGTAAGAAATATTAACGAACGTTTATTTCATGAATAAATCTGGAAATAGCTAAGCCATTAACACTGTGGAATTCCATATTTATATACTTAGGAAATTGAAAATTTTTGTTTAATCCACTGTTTAATAAAATATATTAAAAAACACTACATGTTTCGGAGGATACCTCCATCTTCAGGTGTATAAATATAACAAAAACCAAACAATGAAAAACTAATAAAAAACGCATTTAAAATTCGATACAATAATTCAAATTTAAAAATTAACCTGTGCTATTTGTTATAAGTAGGTACTAACAATTATTTTTTAACAACAACAACAACAACAACAACAAGTTTATTATTATTTTTTAACAGTAAGTATAATTGTTAGAACCTACTTATAACAAATAGCACAGGTTAATTTTTAAATTTGAATTATTGTATCGAATTTCAAATGCGTTTTCTTATTAGTCTTTCTATGTTTAGTTTTTATTATATTTTTACACCTGAAGATGGAGGTCAAGACCCGAAACATGTCGTGTTTTTTTAATTTTTATTTATTAATTAGTGGATTTAAGAAAGTTTTTCAATTTCCTAAGTATACAAAGATAAATATTTATTTTAGTAAAAATGAATTTAAAACAATTTTAATATTGTGCTTAAACACAATTTTTCTGTATGTACTCGTATTTGTTTATCTCGAGATGCTTTAAATAAATTGTTCCTTTAACAATCTAAAGATTGGTTTGCAGCAAGGCGATGCATGTTTTCTTTCCGCATAAGTGGTGTAGCCCATATCTTGGCAAATCTGGTCTAGGTACTGCCAACCGATCCTTCGACCATTCCCTCCAATATATCATGCAGGAAACATTCGTGTCGCAACACATGATCAATCCACCTCGCGCGCCTCTCCACTATGGTTTTCAATGTGTATCTGTTCTCTTCAACTCTGCTGATAACCTCCTCATTTGTAACGTGGTCCCTCCATGAAACATGGGCATTTCGTCGGTAGGTCCACATTTCAAAAGACTCCAGCCTTTTACGCTCTCTTTCGCCCAGGCTCCAAGTTTAGGAGAACATTATAATATATTTATGATGTTCTTCCTATAAAGGAGGCATTATATGTTAGAAGCATGTCGAAAATTATTAATCATAAACCTGAAAGCATTGTTTTTATTTCACAGTGAATCTCATAAATAAAATAATATGAAATGATTACAAACGAACATTTTTAATTCTAATAAATAGAATTACACTTCGTATTTTCACAAAACATTATTTTTTGATTTGCATACATGTTTCGATTGTGACCTTACCTAACCTAAACTTCTTCGACGTACAAATGTTAATAAATTTTAAGTGTTATTTCATTAAATTAAATGAATAAATTGTGAGACAATAGCAGTGTTACAATTTAAATAATTAATAATAAAGAGTTATAATTTTTATGCAAAAATTGACATTTAAATTTTTTAGATGTAAATCTATTTGAAAGCGTGGATGTCAAGATATTAAATTTAAAAAAGTCGTTAAAAATCAGTAAAAGATTGGAATTGTATAATGATTTATGAATGAGAAGAACTGGAAAACAAAAGTTCACTAAAATAAAGTTTCGAATTTTGATTCACACATTCTATTCAAATAATTCTGTAATAACCATAGTATACGTTCAATAAACACTTAAAATACCGTACGTATTTTTATTACAAACTTTATACTATGGTATATCATTATATACTATGGTATGTCATTACATTAAAAAAATAAAACAATTTTTTTTAAATTTAATGTTCATATATTTATTCATATGTTTCGAAGGCTTACACCTTCATCATCGGAATAACGATATAAAATTCCTTCGTTAAAATAAAACTTATTGTTTCCGATGATTAAGGTGTAAACCTTCGAAATAAATCGAGAAAAAAAATAAGACAGTGGAAAACATAGTGCATATTCATTTAATGAAATCGTCAAATAAACTAATTACAGTTTGATGACTTATTTCATAATAAAAATTTCGTAAACTTTGGATAAATTCATTAATAAGTACAATTTCTAGTTTTCAAATCAAATCAAAATCAAAAAAAGTGAGTGTTGGATTGTTTTAAGTGCCTAATTAAAATGAAAACAGTGGAATAAAAAATTTAAAAAAACACAAATGTCCGGATCGTCCAGCTGACAAGTGCACCATCTAAAAGAACATTATGTGTTAAATTATTTTTATGTGTTATTTTATTTCATATCATTGTATTTTATATAAATTGTTTTGGATTTATTATGTAGACGTTGAATGATCGAAATGTGCGCGGGAGATGCCTAGTTTGCAACCCATCACACCGCGTCTCTCGCGTTAGCGAAAAGAGAAGGATGGAGTGCAGCATCGATTAAGGTATTGCAGTCCATTCTTTCTGTCTCCACTTTCGGGGAAACGGCGTGATGGTTAGTTAGTTAGTTAGTTAGTTCAGTTAACGAGAGTCTCTGGGGAACTTTGTACGGGATAGCGTCCCAGATGAGGCGATGGTCGCATATCAATGGACCGGCTAAGTCAATTCTTTATAAACTTCAGCCATGTCTAAGGAAACTTTCAAAGTTGACTCGACGGCAATGCTCCCTTGATATTGGTTTGTCAGATCATGGTTCACTCGCTTGCTATATCATTCCACCTATTATACTGGATCCTACTACTAACTTTGATGCTTTCGATCCATTAGTGTTTTGGTGATGGCGCTGTTGTTCGCTTTACTGTTTCAAATTGCTTCTGTAAAGGTGAAAAACTTACATCTATCTGTTTGTTAGATCTACGGTTTAAAGTTGATGTTTTAAGACTTTACAAGTTAGATTACAATAATAGGCGAACGAGAATTTTTGTACATATGATTATGCCGTTATTACCGCGCTTTAATTGACTGATTTTGGACAATAACGTTAAATTACATAAATCTTATAATCACAAAAGTCCGGATCGTCCATGTCAAAGAGTGCACCATCTAAAATGAACATTATGTGTTAATATATTTTTATTTTGTTATTTTATTTTATTTTATATCCTTGTATTTTATACGATTTGTTTTAGATTTATTTTGTGGATGTTGGACGATCGAAGTGTGCGTGAGAGATGCCTATTGGTGGCGATAAGGTTTGCAACCCATCAGACCGCGTCCCCCGCGGGGCGAAAAGAGAAGGATGGAGTGCCGCATCGGTTAAAATGTGACAGTCCATTCTTTCTGCCTACCCTTGGGAGACGGCGTGATGGTTAGTTAGTTAGTTTTTTTTAAATTCCACAATAAGCATTGTATATAGGTATATAAACATCTACTTGCAGACAACGAGCATAAACTACAAGTCCTGGTGAATAGTATGTATGAGGTATGCATGCGAAATGATCTGATGATGAATGTGAATAAGTCCAAGGTAATGATTTTTGAAAAAGAAGAAAAGTCTGCAACATTAGCGTGAATGTTGACAATTCGGAGCAAGTAGATGAGTTCGTGTATTTAGGTAGTATGTTTCAAAAAGATGGGCGAGTGGAGAGGGATATTGAAAGAAGGGTTGGGGCAGGCAACACAGTGAATGGTGGACATAAAGTTGTCATCGCAAACAAAAACCTATCCAAAAAAGCTAAAATGACAGTGCACAATGATGTTCTTCTGCCGACCCATATGTATAGAAGCGAAGCATGAAACTGGCAAAAGAAGGATGAAAGTAGAATAATGTGTCGAATGAAAATATAAGAAGTGAATGCGGTGCGAATGATGATGTTATGAACAAAATAATGAAAGGATCATTAAGATGATTTGAACATATGGAAAGAATAAATGAAGAAAGAATGGTAAAAAAATTATATAAAAGCGAAAACGGCCGTTCACAATGGAGTTCTGATCCCAACCCTTATGTATGGATGCGAAGCATGAAACTGGCAGAAGAAAGATGAGAGCAGGATAAATGCGGTATAGATTGGATCCCTAAGACGAATGTGTGGTAGAACGATGTACGACAGAATCTCAAATGATATAAGAAAGGAATGTAGAGTGGAAGAAGGTTTTATGAAAAAAAATATGAAAGGATCGCTGGATATAAATGGAGCACAGAGTCGAGGTAGACCGAGAAAAACATAGCATGACCAAATAAATTAAATTTTAAAGGTTTGTCATGTTAGAAGTCGGAAGACTCGACGTGCGTGTATGACTCGTTGTATGAATGTGGAGGAATCTAGAGAGGTGTGTCAGTATAGAGTAGTGGGGTGATACATTTTCTCTGCCTATCCCTGCAGGGAAACGGCGTGATGGTTTGTTTTATTCAATTTGACCGATTTGTTCATCTAACTTTGACGAGTCCAAATGGCGAAATAAAGGAAGATGTTTACATAAATACCTTTATACTCAAATAGGTTAATACAAATCCTCATGTCGGTATGATGTAGGTATACTTAACCTTTGTAACATGTCGAATTTATTTTACACAAAAGTAAAATGTGTCAAGCGAAAATAATACCTATTTTATGCATCAAATAATACTCACAATAAAAATATGTAGGGTGTTTTCTTTAGGGGTATAAAATACATATTCAAAATGAAAAAAAACACATTAAAATAATGTTATTGTCAATGATATTGGCTTTATTTAATAGATAATTTTATGCCAATGAAGCGCAAACGTGAAATCCAATTTTCGACAATTGTCGTCTTTGTGGATGTGTATTTTCCACTAAAGTGTACGTGGTGCGAAAACAATCCATGGTCTTTCAAATAACTTGCTCAGATGGAAGATTATGTCGACCGTAAAATGGACGCAGTGCATGATAAGTAAGACGAACCGAACCATGATTTTCAAAATAAATTTGCACAATTTGCAAGCGCTGTTCTGACGTCAGTCTATTCATGGTAAAATGGCGAAACGTATTAATTACAAATCAACAATCAATTGTCTAATTGACAGTCTTTAGAATCAATGTTGGCAGTTGAAAAACCAAACCTCTAAAAATATAACTGCACTTAGTATTTCAACACTTTATTTCACTTATCACAGACATTTTTTAATATACGAGCATACTCGTATATATACAGGTATACTCGTATATTAAAAAATGTCTGTGATAAATGAAATAAAGTGTTGAAATACTAAGTGCAGTTATATTCAAGAATCAATTGTATCTGAATAGAGACGAAGATGCAAATTGGAAACAGAATATGGTTGATCGAGATGTTTACAGAACTTATGACCTGTCATTGGTTGGGTTAAGCGCACGCTTTGTGTAATACAACATTCCCCATTCTACATTTTTTCTTATGACCACCATGTCTGACAAATTTTTTTGGAAGTTGTATATATCGTCGGTTCAAATGTAAAACTCATTAAGTGACATTTAATTTATTTTTTTTGCAATTTCTGTATCAGACTTGTGAATTCTACATCAGAAAATAATTACCAAGTGTATTTATTAAAGAATAACAGTTATTTTTTAATAAAAACACTTGGTGATTATTTTCTGACGTAGAATTCACAAGTCTGATACAGAAATTGAAAAAAAAAAAATTAAATGTCACTTAATTAGTTTTACCTTTGAACCGACGATATGTTAATCTGTAAGACTACTCTTTACATGGTAGTTCTTTCAATCTACATACTAATGCCATCTATGAAGATTGTATTTTTAAGCATTAAGCAGAAAATCTTTTTAACGCAATGTGAAAGGCTACCGCCATTCAGCGTATTGCTAGAAACCGCCTGGAGATGTCAAACCACCTGGAGATGTTATATTAATGGAAAAAATATTGAGAAACTTTGGTCCTAATGTATTAAATTTAGATTTTTTTATAAAGAAAATATTTGAAAATATTTACTCGCAATAAGTTCGCGGTCCATTTAGCTCGCTGTGTGTCGCTCTCGCACCGGTAGAAACGAGGGATTGTGCTATTGTTGGTGGAGCTGTGGTTGCGGGTTTACGTGAAACTTTACATCGCGAGCATGCTCCGTTGATTTGTTGTGAATGCAGTTTCTTCCGTGTGACGGCAGCACTTTCAACTAGGTAACATCTCCAAACAGGGCCATCACACAATGCGAGGTTCAATGAATGTTTTATACAAATTTACAAAAAGTCTTTTTTATTTTAATTTTTATTTATTGATCATCAATTAATCAATCAAATCAGTTTATTTCATCAATAAAAGTTTAAGGCATCTATTCAGAACAAGTAAAATAATATATTGTATAGAGAGGTGGTTCGAAATTAGGAAGACAAGACACTCTCCAAAATCAAGAGTATTTTCTTTCTAAACGTACTTTCACTAATATAAAAGACGTCAATCTCCAAGGAGACCGCGTTCAGCAGTTTAATTGCTCTTCCCACCAATGTCACCAGAGGCAGGTTTGTTGCGGCCAGTAGGTAAAACAATCTATGCTATCGCTGTCGGAGATATCTATCAGGGACAAAAAGCCGAATATCCTCCTGCACGACCGAGTTCTCGGAATATCCCCTGAGTAATCTAAAAAAATGGGTTACGAGATGCCTATTTCTTCTAATCTGCAGAGAGTTGATCTTAAGCATTCCCAAAAAAAATGCCGTGGGATAGACCTACAGATAGCTACCATATTCCCTCATGTAGAGATACCTTAGAATTTTTGCTGAACCACGTTCGAGTCTGCTCCGAACTAATACGTTGTATAGGACTCTGAGCACATTGAGATCTCTGAAAACTCTTCCGGTCCGGACGATGAAGCCCAACATCCTTAGTGCAGTGCCACTCATCCTCTCGATACGTGAACGATATGTCAGCATATTCTTATATATGATCCCGAGATCTCTCATCGTAGATACATTTACTAATTACATGGTTTTAATACCTCCCAACTCAGTTAAACCACTCTATAATAGTATGAGTATGAATGTTGTAATTTGAAATTTCATGGTAGAAGTCTAACTAACTAACTAACCATCCCGCCGTCTTCAAGAAGGGGCAAGCTAAGGGAATGGACTGCCACACTTTAACGTAGTTTAACGTAAAGTTAAGCCACTGTCTAGTCTTAAAAATTATATATATTGCGCTGCATATAAAGTAATTTGAAAAACACGTATATTTGGGTTAGGAATATACCCGACTTTTAGATAATTATCGAACCTTTGAATTTGGAAATTACATTGAAACGGGTACACCAAGCCAAGAACAGCGTCACCCGGAACGTCGGCGGCCTGCCCCAGACACGGTTAAGTTTGTAGTCTGCGCCATGACACAGCCCTTTGCTAACCTGGTGGTCTCCTATTCCTTTCATTAGTTCAAGAAGTGGCTAGCTTGTTCATAAGCTTTGAGTAGATTCTCGTACCTATAGATATGAAAACATTTACTTTGTAATTAATGTTTTTTTTTTCCGTCAGAACACCTATAGACTACTTAAACATATTTTTTGTTACAAAACAGTCACATTCAAAATAATTTTAGAAAAATCACTTACAACTGACTAATACACTAACTAACTATCACGCCGTCTCTCTGAAGGGGTAGGCAGAAAAAATGGACCGCCACACTTTAACCGATGCGGTGCATGCGCTGCGGTAAATGCGCTTTTGCCCCCGCAGGAGACGCGGTGTGATGGGTTACGAACATTATCGCCACCAATAAGCATCTCACGCGCACGCTTAGTAACTAAAACGTCAAGAAAATAAATCTTAAATAAAATACAATATTATAAAATAAAATAACAAAATAAAAATAACACAACACATAATATAGTTATTTTTGATGGTGCACATGTTGTCAGCTGGACGATCTGGACTTTTGTGTTTAATTTAATATATTTCATTATTCCACGTATCCAACGTTCTTTTAATTAACTGTAATTAAGCACTTAAAACAATTCAACTCCAGCAAGAAATTCAAAATGTTATCAAATAAATTTTTCAAATTACAAAAAATCACCCAAACTAATTTTAACAGCTGTCAAAACTCTCCATATATACGAAAAACTATTATAATTTCAACACCAAAACAGCACAAAAGTATAAAATATCCTAACTAAAAATTATAAAAGTGAGGCAGCAATCAAATTGGCCAGGATAGTTTGCACACAGGAGCCTTAAATGAAATTTTGTCGACTTGATGATGTTTTAAAAATGTCAATTTCCTTTATATATTCACATAACCTTTTATTATTTAAAGTTATATGTATGATATATAAAAATACTGTACTTCTAATAATGATATAAACGTATTTACCTCATTATGAATTTATTCTATTGGAATATATTGAACATTTACTTTTTTGTGGATTCGCATCGAGCTTCGTATTTTCACAACACTTTATTTTTATTTTTGCAATGTTCGGTTGTGACTCAATCTTTTTCGTTTTATATTTTTTCAAATGTGTACTTCGAAAAAGGTTGGGATAGAACCAAAACATAAAAATAAACTCGTTTATTTTTTAAAAATAAAACACTGTTTTTTTCACTTTTATAAAAATAAAGTATTGTGAAAATAAGATGTGCAATTTTATTTATTATTCTTTCCGACGGGCGGTAACTTTATTAATGTTTGACACTTGCAAAAATGAACGGTGTGTCAGTAAGCTGTTTGTTGTATGCGGACGACGCTGTGCTACTTGCAGACAACGAGCACGAACTGCAAGCCCTTTTGTGTAGTATGTATGAGGTATGCAAGCAATACGATTTGATGATGAATGTGAATAAGTCCAAGGTAATGATTTTTGAAAAAGAAGGAAGCATGACAGTCTGCAACATTAGTATAAACGTTGAAAATCTGGAACAAGTGGATGAATTGGTTTATTTAGGAAGTATGTTTACAAACGATGGGAGGGTGGAGAAAGATATTGAAAGAAGGGTTGGGGCAGGCAACAGAATAAATGGTGCACTTAAAGTTGTCATCGCAAACAAAAGCCTATCCAAAAAAGCCAAGATGGCAGTGCACAATGGTGTTCTTGTGCCGACCCTTATGTATGGAAGTGAAGCATGGAACTGGCAAAAGAAGGATGAAAGTAGAATAAATGCAGTAGAAATGAGATCTCTAAGACGAATGTGAGGCAAATCTGTATATGATAGAGTGACAAATGCAAGTATAAGAAGTGAATGTGGTGCGAATAAAAGTGTTATGAACAAAATAAGGAAAGGGTCATTAAGATGGTTTGGACACATGGAAAGAATGTGTGAAGACAGAATGGTAAAGAAGGTATATGTAAACGGCGTGAACGGAGCTAGAAATAGAGGAAGGCCGAGGAAAACGTGGCACGATCAAATCAATCAAATATTGAATGTCGGTCACGTGAGGAGTCGGAGAAATCGACGTGCGTGCATGACAAGATGTATGAATGTAGAGGAAGCGAGAGAAGTATGTCAGGACAGAACAGTGTGGCGTTCCATTCTTTCTGCCTACCCCTCCGGGGAGACGGCGTGATGGTTAGTTAGTTAGTTAGTTAGACACTTGTGTGTTCAAATAAACACAGTATTTTGTTTTGTATTATATTTTTTTCAACATTAGTTTTGAAAAAAGATTTAACCAAAAGTATTGATATATAAATAATTGATCTGTTTCTAAAGTGACAAACAATATATGCATCTCCAAATTTGGTATTGTCTTACCTGACATCTAAAACAATAATGACTTTCCCGATTATTTCACAATAATTCTACATTCTTCTTCTTCGCGTGCCGTATCAGGTCCCCTTGACGTTGGCAATCACTCCGGCGAAAGCTTCTCTATCTTGTGCAACCCGGAACAGCTCTCCCACATGTCTCATCCCGGTCCAGTCTCTTATGTTGCACAGCCAAGATGTTTGCCTTCTACCAGGACCACGTTGCCCCGCAATTTTTCCCATCAGTTAGTTGGAGCAAACTGTATTAATCTCCCTGCAGAATGTGACCCAGATATGAAATCTTACGGACCTTAACGTCCTTTAGCAGTTGTCTACTAAAATTGGCTTTCCTTAAAACCTCCAAATAGCTGACGAAATCTGTCTATGGTATGCGAAGCATTCTTCTGTGCAACCACATCTCGAATGCTTCCAACCGGTTCATAGTGTGCACTTTCAGGGTCCAAGTCTCCGAGCCATAGAGTAATACAGTCCAGACATAGCACTTTATATAATATATGTTACATAAAACGAGTATATTTATGTTATATCTATTTTCACATAATATATGTTATATCTATTTACATATGTTATTTAATAATTAATAATATCTGTAATATAATAATTGTACATAATATATCGCCTCTTTGCAAGAATAACGTGACAATTCGAAAATCAAATCCGCTGTGTTCAATATTATTTTCTACAAAAACATGGTATTTTTAAAGTGAAAAATATAGAAATTATGAGGGAAAGAGACATCACAACTGTGGTATATGGTGTTGTCACGTTGTCTCTTTCAGACGGGTATCTTGTTTCATTTTAAAAAAATCAAATTTTTCGAGATAACACGTTATTCTTGCAAAGAGACGATATGTTATATCTATTTTTATAAAGAAATCTGTAAATTTTAGTTCTTTCAAATAAATTTAAAATGTCTTATAGTGTTGTGTCCCTAACATTCTTACACCTCATCCCAGTTCCAGAGATCACGAGATGCACCTGAAGGAGTTATTTCTATTGAAAGGGAATCGCTAAGTTTGCTTCGACCACGGTGACTTGTTCGAACTGTCAAAAGATCCCTGGGATTTCTCATAAGATCGTTTCAGATATAAGAGTGTAACATTTTAATATACACATTAAGTTGTACTACGCCAAGGATTTTTTTAACAATATCCATTTTAGAACTTTTACAGTTTTATTATACCATGAAATAATTAAATAAAAATTGTTAGCAACCTTAAATGTAATAAAAATTTATTATGTTTTCTTATAAAATGAGGTTTTTTAGTAAATAAAACGGAATCTTACAAGATTTTTAGTTTATTGATTGTGTCTTGACCAATTGTGTAAAACTCCATATTAAATTAAGACACTGAGGACGATAGCAGGCAAGACACTGAGAGATCGCATGAGGAACACTAGAATAAGAGAAATATGCGGTTGAGGATATTATAAGATGGAGCAGACAGCAAAAATGGGACTGGTAGAGTCATGTTCAAAGAATGGACACCATCAGGCTCCCTTAGATTGCATTGCATAATCAGCCTCATGGGACTCGTCCTCGTGGAAGACCTCCTAAAAAATGGAAGGACAGCTGGGAATTTACCTCACAGGAAGAGCAACACTCTGGAGAACAGACTACATAGGTCTACAATAAGGAAAAAGATATGAAGTTATAAATACGAATGAAAGCGGCCGTTCTAGATGTTTTATTATATTTTATGTGAATGACATGTTTTTTTTTGTATACAACAGGTCGTTTGAACCCAATTACTGTATACAATTTATTTTAGCTATTAATTGATTCTCATGACGTGTGATAGGTAACCAATCTTTCGCCATTTTTTGTCACGTGAATTCTACACCAGACCAAAGAAAGTGTGACAATCACACTGCCATCGCCGGGAATCGAACCCGGAACCTTCGGTATGGAATTCAGAGCTCTTACCACTCTGCCACGAAGGTCGACAAAGGGATTATCGAATTTGATAAAGTCTGAATCAGGCAAAACATGTCACTCACATAAAATGTAATAAAACTTCTAAAAAACAAACGTTTCCATTCGAAATAATTATCTTTAGTTTAGTTAATTTCAAAAGTTTAAATATTATGTCAAAACAATACAAAATATGGAATTATATGATAAATGTTTTAATATAATATTATTTATTACAAGCTACACATATAAATACGTATATTTATAAGTATGTATGTCTCATATTGAACGATTATGTTAAAATATTCCCCCGACACGGAATCCAAAGTTTATGTCTCTAATCCGAAAATGTAAATCTCTTAATACGCTTTAATAAAAGGGATACAATACAACCCTTTAACATTATATGATTAAAACCTGTATTAGGCTAAGTATTATCATAATAATACCTCAAACAGGTTTAAAAGCTCTGCAACAGTTTTACTTTTATCGATTAGCAAGCCCGACCTCTCAAATTTAGATAATTCCGGAGCTTAGTTTATGAATACAATTATTATTTTGTTGTTTACCTATTAAGTTTCATATAAATATGTTTTTTTTTTGGGATCTTGGGAAAATCCACGTAACTTGCCTTTCTGGGCCGACGTTTCAGAGATCGTTGTAGTCTCCATCTTCAGGTTGGTTATAAATGTATCGTGGGTAATGTGTGCTTAACTCCTTTTACGCTTTGCCGTGTCGCCGGCAATGAGAAAGCGAATGAGACATATTATCGCGCTATGCTCTTTGCGCACTATATTATTCGTTCACACTTTGCAGGCGACACGGCACAGCCTAAAAGGAGTTAAGCATACTCGTACATTACCCATCATACATTTATAACCAACTTAAATATTGAGACTGTCACGATCTCCGAATCGTCGGTCTAATTTTCCCGAGATTCCAAAACAACATATTGTTACCAACCGTGAAAATCTACGCAATTATAAGTAGGTTTTCCAAATAAGTGTAATAAAAAGAAATAAATTTGAAGTCAACTAAAAATTTACGGATTATCCACCCCATTTCCACTTAGTGTGCACCGTGTGAGTTCTTGTAAGGTGGATTTATAAGATGGGACGCATTTAAAGCAAAGTGCACTATCGGAGATGAACAAAGTTCTCTTAGTGTCATTTACCCTCTCAGCAAACATGCTCATCATTTTTATTTGATTAAGTTAGGTTAGGAATGATTTGGTAGTGTATCATCAGTAGAATTACAAAAATATTTTTATATTTGTGTAAATATATTAAGTATAAAAGGGCTTGATAAATAATAATTGTCTAACATAAATATTACTTAAGATTGAAATAGTTTAATTAAAAAAAGTTTCAACAAAATTCCTCCACATATGGTGTTACTAAAAAAAATACACCGGTGTCTTTGAAAACTATACAATCATCGAAATAATCAATGTTTATTTATTGTCGAGATTTTTATTTTGTAAATCTCCATTTAAAAATGAATATTTAACAATAACGCTATAGTTTTATTGGCTTTACACTGATTTTTCTTTTATTTGTAAGTAATATTTATATACAATATAAATAAATATAAAATCATTGTAAAACCGATAAGACCATGACGTTTTCATTTTATATTAATAAATTATTCTTTTAACGATATAAAATAATAACTTGCAATTGACACGAAGAAGAAGAATATATGTTGAATATGATTTCTGCAACTTTATGTAAAATTCCGAATAAAATAATTAATACGAACGACAAGTTTTGCATCACTAAAGCATTTGACAATCGATAAATCCCTTGCAAAATAAAACATTTAATTTCCATTAAATTTAATAAAACTTCTAAGGAAACAGATTTTTTATTAATTTATTCTATATTCGCCATTCTTTGTGTTGTAGATGCTTTATTTATTTATTTTTATTATATACTTTGTACATACAGCACTTACAATAAAAAAAAATTACACAGTCCTGTTTCGGATAACCAGTCCTTCTTCAGTGATACATATTTAAAATATTGTAAAACTGTTTACATGATCTGACAGCTGTTAGAAAAAAAAATTTCATTAAGTTTAATTATTGACGATTAAGCTTTTCTTTAAATCATGTGGAGATCAATTTTTTCAAGTCAGATGAATGATATGGGTTAGGTTAGGTAAGGCTGGAAATTTCTTATATCTTGACGAGCTGTTTTGAAATCCTTTATTATCATATGTCTGCTATTGCAGACATGTCAAATTTTTCGACATTTAAGAAGTTTTGGTCATACGTTAATTTGGTGAACTGTCTTTAATAAATATCTTTTCATTATTTAATTCATAACGCTTAATTCGACCTTATATTTCTCCTTATATCGTATTTCCTATTTTATTTACAGTTCTAAGAGGTACAATGACATAAATATGACAAAATTATAACCAATTCATAGATTTTACAAAATCATGTATAAGCAATGTGATATTTTTAATTTGGGAAAAGATATCAGATTTTCCTTGTCATCTGTTCCTTGATCGAAGAGAAAGCTTCAAGGAACCTAAACCACACGTCCTGTCGCCAGTAGGCTGTCAGTCTCGTGGGAACTCCCAAGTAAAGACGGAACGTGAACATGAAAGCTTTCGCCCTTTTATATTAAAATATTTGGAATAGTTTAAGTTCTATTAACATTCTAGTGCTATATTTTTATCAATACTAGCATAACTAGAAAAACTTCATTCAAACATAAGGCATTAATACTATGGAATTCGTTGTTCGAAGTGTTGGCATATTGCTGTTTTTTTTTTAATTTTGTGAAAACTAGAAACTATTTTTAGTCACTGGTACCAACATGTCCATGATGAATGAATCCTTTAAGAATTCTGTATATGGCTCTGCATGGAATACCAGATAGACAGCATCCATCAGGGAGATCATAAAAACTGTAGTCAGGTAGTTCAACATCACAGTAGGACAATCCTATATTCTCTTAAGCTAAGTTGATGAATTAGAAGAAGATTTTTGGACAGTGATTTAAGAATGAAACAGGTCGTATAGTATATAATTTTTTCCGAATTTTTGTTAGAGTTAACATATGCAATCATATTGAAACATAAAAAATATTGTTTTTTTTTCTCTCCCTAAAATATTGGACAACACCCATATGGTTTTGTAAACGCTTTTACGCACCGCCCGTGGCTTTGATGTCTTGAGATATGAGACATCAGACATAAGGCATTAGGCCTGAGACATGAGTCAGCTGAAGGAACCAAAATAGCGGCGAATCAGAAAACCTTCATATCAAATGTCCTCCCTGGAGTCCTTTCAGCCTTGGAGCCTGCGATTCCATATTTTACAAGAAAACTATTAAAATGTTGGCGAATCATACTCTTGTTAAACCTTCAGTTTTAGAACTAAATACGAGTATACTTAATAAATAAATACCTGTATTTCTTTCCAATATATTTTATATGCTACGTAAACAAGAGAAAAAGGCTAAATATTATTTAATAAAAACAAAATATGAATATGTAATAATGAAATAAAATAAAAATAATACAATTTTATTATAATAAAAATGTATATGCGGATTAGAGAGACATTAATTTCAATTGATTATCTTTTTAAATATAATAATAATACACTTTTAAATTTGTATTTAAACCACTTTACTCTTTAAAACTACCAACCGGTTTCGTTCCAGACGGAGCTTCATCAGGGTTACAAAAGACACTGGGTTTTTTTATACAAATTTTGAAAATGTATTATTATATTTAATAATGTCAGACCACAAATTAAGTGCTTCATTTGAAAGAAAAAAATCTTATCCGTTTCATTACACAAAAAGAACTTCTACCAAAGATTAACCAACAATTATAATTAGTCATGATATAATTTTTATATGTTTTATCATTAAACGAATTTAATACGACATTAAAAGCAAATTTAAAAAATAAATTTCTACTAATAGGCTGAAATTCAAAAGATTACTCAAGTAAAAAAATATATGAAAATGAAAAATGATCGTTATTTTAATGTTTCTTGTACACAAAACGACACTTGTAAGGAATCGCTACAAAAAGTTACCACTTATCTCTAAGTACACAAGTGTTAAATCATAATGTTTGTATTCAGTTCTCTTGAGAGATCGCAAATCTTGGACGCCAAGAGTCAAAGTTGAAGTATTTTTTCACTATAATTATTTATTAATTTCTCTTTTGTATTAATCTCGGAATCAATTTGTGACAACTTTTTTAGGAACCACCAAATTTATGGCGTGGCAATTTATTGTTTAAGCACTAAATTAGTGGTGTGGCATTATTAAATGTAATTTTAAACAGTTTTATACGATGTTTATATTCAATAGAACAAAATAAAGTTTTGTTATAACAAAGTATAAAAATGTTCTCAATTTTTTTAAATTTTATGTTATATTAATTGTTAACAAAACAAACATATTGTCATCAAAACGAAGCTTCGGAAAGGACAAAGTCGGTTGTTTAACCATTACCGTTTTAAAAAAAATACGTTCCGAATATAACTAAATAGAACTTCTCCCAAATAGAAAAAAAAAGGTTTTTTTCTTATAAAAGAAATTAATACTTAAGAACTAAAACATTGCTGAAATCGGTGAGACTTGAAAATCCAATCATCGAAGATAAGCGCTAGAGCCAATGAAACGTTAAAAGAGAAAAATCTTTATAAATATGCATTGGCAAGATACATGAATATTGAAAAAAAAATCCTAACTTTATAATGCTGTGGATTAACTTTGGACCTGATGTTAGTAAAAAAAATATTGTGTGTTTATGTACGCACGTAAGAAGCTTAAGCGTAACAAACAAAAAAAAGTTTTAAAGTTTTAAACAAAAGTTTTGTCATGATAAATTTTTCACTACACAATGTGGGTTTACCCCACTAATTTGTTGGTACGATTTTACACTTTTCGTGTCTACTTTCATGACATCTTTTCCTGATTCGTGAGTAGGCACGCGTGAGTTGTCCGCCCGTTATTTATCATTGTTGTCTAACTTCATCATGTCGCGCTTTCCTAACTCAACAGACACAGTTAATTAAGTCAATAGACATTAGTAACGCACAATTTTACCATTTAACACGCTTAAAGCAGTAAAATTTTAAAAATGTTTACTGTAAAAATGAAAACCAAAAACAATATCACATATGCATCCCTGTTTCAGCCTGTGTCAATGTAGGTTGAAAATTTGACAAATCTAGAGCTAATGACTTCCTTTGGTGATAAATGAACGTAGAAATAGATCATATTTTGACAATTTAAATCTGTTATGGATCGCCCTGGAATCCACCATGAAATGTGAAAAAAATGGGTCAAGGCAATGTTCATTCCCCACCCCCGTTGAAAAGCCTTTATATTATGTCTAAAAGCAACCATGTATTTGTATTATTGATGATGCATGGATTAAAAAATTCGGATCCAATTGTTTATTATTTATAGAACAATGGTAAATTTATATTAAATTGTCAGTATTGATGAAAACGTCCGTTTTCAAAACGTTTTCATATTTTTTTGTGGGAGTGTTATACAAGTATTTCGCATCGCTAAGGATAATCAAATGTGACGTAAGAAGAACGGAATGGGAAATGTTGTATTAGATAAAGCGATCGCTTAACCCAACCAATGACAGGTCATAAGTCCTGTAAACGCCTTGACCACCATATTCTGTTTCCAAAAAAAAAAAAATGTGCGTCTTCGTCTCTATTGAGATAAAATTAATCATTAAAAATGTGACGAGGTTCAAATGCGTATGGAGCTAGAGAAAAACTTAACAGACAGACTGGTAGTAAGTATTTCTTGGAAAACAACTTATGACTTGTTATAAATTTAATGTCTCATCGTTAAATAATACATATATCTATCATTATTTATTTAACATGAGTGTGCGTAGTAAACAATGTTGCATAAATTTATATATATTAAAAAAATTCTTTGGAACTTTCTTAAGCATACTCGTATTTCAATATTTGTCGACGTAATACAGTCGCAAGTTCTAAAATTTATGATATGGATAATTTCCTACAATATTATTATTTTGAACAGTGATTAGTACTTTGTATGCAACACTAACATTATTAAAAATTAAAATAAAAAAACAAACATGTGTCAGACACAGGAGTACTTCATCAGGGTTATTTTAGTTTTTGTGTATAAATATTTCAACATATTTTTCATGAATGTGGTCAACAAAATACCGATGAAGAGCTGCTGTGTTCGAAATGTGATAGTATTTTAATTTAAATGTTAAATAAAGTTAATGTTGTTTACAAAGTAAAACATTGTTCAAATAATCCGCAACACAAAGTTATGGCGAATATAGAAGAAAAATGTTAATTTATTTAAAACTTCCAGAAAATGGACGTTTAAATCAATAATTGATAGTTGTTAGTTAGATGAATGTTGTGTTGAAAAAATACATGATGGAGTTGGGCGTGTTTAAATTAATATGCGAAATATTTTTAAAGCGCTTTTACTCGTTTTTACACTATTTAATTTTTGTAAAAATCAACCGCTTTCGTCCCCGCCGGAGCTTTGTCAGGGTAACAAAACAAACAGTTTATTTTGTAACCCTGACGAAGCTCTGGCGGGAGCGAAACCGTTTGTTTTTGACAGCAAAAATGTGGTGTAAAAATAAGTTAACATGTGATAAAATAACTAACTAACTAGCCATACTGCTCTGTCCTGACATACTTCTCTAGCTTCCCCTACATGCATACATCGTAACATGCACACTCGTAGATTTTTCCGACTTCGAATGTGGCCGCCTTTCAGTGTTTGATTAATTTGATCATGCCATGCTTTCCTTGGTCTTCCGCGGCTTCTCTTTCCACTCACTGCTTGTATACAACATTTTAACCATTTTTATCTCGTCCATTCGTTCCATATATCCAAGCCATCTCAGGGATCCTTTTTTAAATTTACATATGATGCAATCATTTGCCTTACGTTTCTTCCTTTTGATTGTTTTTTTATTTATTTAAATCAATGATATTAGAATTTATTTCACAATCTACAATATAAGCTGAAAATAGCTCAGTATTATGAAGAAGGAATCTGGTTGTGTCCAGGCTTGAACCCAAGTCCCCTGGATCAGGAGCCAAGCGTTCTATCCCCTAGAACACCACCCGATTTCGTCGTTCGGTATTCTATCATACATCGTTTTCCCGCACATTCATCTCATTGATCTCATTTCTACAGCATTTATCCTTCTTTCATAATTTTTCGGCCTAAAATGAATATTTTAAACTTCTAGTCTCTCCGAAGGGGTAGGCAGAAAGATTGGACTGCCACACTTTTCTTTCCTGGCATATTTCTCTCTCTTCCTCAACATTCATACATCGTGTCATGCACGCGCGTCGATTTCTTTGACTCCTCACGTGGCCGACATTCAATATTTAATTTATTTGATCGTGCCAGGCTTTCCTCGGTCTTCCTATGGTTCTGGTTCCGTTTAAATCGTTAACATATAATTTTTTTATCCATAACTTTTTACTAACTAACTAACTAACCATCACGCCATTACACAGGAGGGGTAGGCAGAGAGGATGGATCGCCGCAATGCTCTGTGCTGGCATACCTCTCGGGATTCTTCTACATTCATACATCGTACCATGCACGCACGTCGATTATTCCGACTTTGAATGTGACCGCCTTTTAGTAATTTATTAATTTTGTCATGCCATGTTTTTCTCGGTCGTCCTCGGCTTCTTTTCCCGCTCACGCTACTTGTGTACAATTTTTTAACCATTCTTCTTTCATCTATTCGATCCATATGTCCAAACCATCTCAGGGATTCTTTTTTATTCATGATGCCTGCCATGTCATCTGTCTCCATGTCATCTGCCTTACATTTCTTTCTTATTTCATCATTCGGTATTCTATCATACAACGTTTTCCCGCACATTCTTCTTAGTGATCTCATTTTTTTATAACATTTTAATAATTTTAAATAATGACTTACCACAAATAAAGTTGTTCATACGAAAGTGTAAATGAATATTATATAAATATTGAAGTAAAATGGCGCTTTGATCTCGACAAAGAGCCATCACTCTCAATCGGATGTCGCTCCAAGGGCTGGCGGAAAGGCGAGAACATAAAAAAGCGTTTATTCGTAAACAAGGTACTAATTGAATTTATAAAATAGGACTCAACAGCATTTAGAATACTGATTCCCCGCGAACAATCCAATTTATGTCGGACCATTCAATTTGGACGGTAAATAAAATTAATTCGTTCTCGAAAAACGTGGTTTTATTCCGTTCGGCGAAAAGGCTTCTCTGGCTAGGTGTACATAGCAATGTTTCGAAATAAGCAACCCCTTTCAAGGGAGATGAAAGAACTTTAATACAATCAATCTATTTTTTGTTGTTGTTTTATTCAAAGCATTAATAATAAATTTTCTAAAGAGAATATTAATCTTCATAACAATTATTAGTATGTCAATATTCCACATCTGCGGCCGCAATTATAAATTGAAGGTTTATATTTAAAAATAAATGTATTAAAACAATATATTTTGTTTATTACTAGACATTTATAAATCGATGTATGATTAAGTGTATAGAATCCCATAATGATGTTATTAACATAAACAAAAGTTGTTTAAAAATAGAAGAACTAAAAAATATATAAATGATATGAAATATTCACGACACGTGTTTCGTCTTATGAGGACATCTTTGAGTGTGCAGGCTTAAATATAATGTGTTACTTATATAGACTTTGGGGTACGTCCCCGCCACTTCTACACAGATTATTTGTGGAAGTCGAACTTCCACAAATAATCTGGACTTCCATTTATTAGTTTTCTTTAAATAACTAATTATCTTTCGTATAAATACATGTGTGGTCTGTTTTATTGTATGGATGTGAAACGTGAACCTTAAAAGTCAACTCAATGAACAAATTGGAAGCATTTGAAATGTGGCTCTATCGCCGAATGCTCAGAATGACAGACATGGTTACCAATACCGAAGTCACCAGGCGAGCTAGAGTTGACAGGGAGCTGTTAAACTATCAAGGTTCGGAAGATTTCATATCTGGGTCATGTGCTACGTGGGGAGAAATACCGCCTTCTCGAAATTTGAAGGACGCCGAGGATCCGAAAAGAAACAGATAACCTGGATGCGAAACATAAGGAAGTGGACCGGCATTCGAAGTGTGGAAAAGCTATTCCGAGCGACGCAGGACAGGGACAGGTTCGCCGAGGTGATCGCCAAGGTTAGGGGGACCCGACAGAGCACTTGAAGAAGCAGATAAATACAAATAAGTGTTGAATAAATTGTTTGATATCATATAAATTAAAATGAATTGAACTAGGTTAGTCATTGCTTGCCAATTTATTTGAAAAATTTGGAAATAAACTTTTCAGGTACTATCGTAAATGATTGACTGTTTCAAACAAAAAATATAATAAGTTATATTAAATAACGCAAACGATGACATTGATGGATGATATTCCTACGTAACCTCAAACTTTTATTTTTATCAGACATTTACATCGTAAAATTTCATATTATTAATATAAAAGGGATTCAAGGAGCTATATGACTATATTAACGTTAAAAAAATATTAGTAAACTTCACATCTTTAAGAAAGTTTTATAATGGAGGAAACTTTACTCTAAAAATTGAAGTCGTTTTCAACATCGATCTTTAGAATGAAAACAAATCTTATTGAGATTATAGACCATATTATAGATTATAGATCTACATAAATTAAAGGCAATGTTCATATTTGTGTAACTAGTAAACTCGACAACTACTGGAGCGATTTCGATGAAAATTTCACATTTTTGTTTTATATCTGCAGTGAGGGTTTGAGGGTTTTATAAAAAATGTCCTCTACACTGGGAATTTATTAACTTTCTTTATTGATTCAAGGCACACAGTATGTGAGGTGAGAAAAAAATACGCGTTCTAATATATAAATGGAACTTTAAATTGATTACCGTATATTAGTAATTAGATTTATTGCCTCCTATAATGTTCTCAAAAAGGTGATATAAAGTCAAAGGTAATGATTTTTGAATGGGAAGAGCAAATGACAGTTTGTAACATAAGTGTGAACGAAGAAAACTTGGTGCAGGTGAGTGAATTTGTGTATTTAGGTAGCATGTTCACAGCGGATGGCCGAACGGATAGTGACGACTAAACAAGGGTTGGTGCGGGTAACAAAGTGAATAGAGCTTTAAAAATAGTTATTGGAAACAAGAATTTATCAATGAAAGCAAAAACAGCCGTTTGCAATTGTGTTCTGCTCCCAACACTTAATTTAAGTTAAGAAAGGAATGTAGAGCGGAAGAAGATATTATGAACAAAATTATGGAAGGATCACTGCGTTGGTTCGGACATATGGAGGTCATGGATGGAGAAATAATTGTTTAGAAAATATATGTTAATTATGTAAATGGATTATGGAGTCGAGTTAGAACGAGGAAAACATGTCGTGACTAAATAATTTTTTTTTAAAGGTTATTCATGTTAGAAGTCGGAAGAATCAACGTGTGTGTATGACTCGTTGAATGAATTTGGAGGAAGCTAGGGAGGTGTCTCAGGATAGAGTAGTGTGGCGGTCCATTCTCTCTCTGCCTACCTCTACAGGGATGGTTGTATAATGTTCTCAAGTAACGACCGAATGATGATGTTAATTTTTTGAAAAAATAGCGTATAATTATCGTGGTAAAAATAAATAACATCATAAACAAAAATAAATAAAAAATTGCCTTGAATCGGTCACAGATGAAATCTGTGTAGACAAAAATGGTTCTATTTCAATATTAATTTTATTTAATTATTATGTCATTAAATTAAACCTATATATAATTTAAGAAAATGGATATATTCTATATCCATTTTCTTTAATTATTACTTTTTATAAGTGTTTACTTTGTTGATTGATTAATTATGAAAATATCAACCATGATATTATAAAAACTTTTATAACATGACATATTATTGTTATTTAATAATCAACTAATAATTACAGGTACAGTGAAATATTCATTACTTTGATAGTGTTATACAATATGCATTGTATGGTCTCAAGCAAAATACGAAAGATCTTAAAATACTGTATTGCAATATTTATATAAAGTGATAAATTCATCCAATTTCATTCGAGCGATGTTAAGTTGCATCCGAATGATTGAAAACGGCTTAAAAGCTTTACTCAAAAAGTTTCAAACGCTCCTTTTAGAAACAACCTTTCTGCATGATTTACTCGGCAAAGTGTGACGGTAGATTTACGAGGAAAACACCTCAAACTTCGCAAAACAAGTAGATTTATTATTGTACTTTTGGAGACCATATTTTTGTTTCGGCGCGTCATGATTTATACCAAATTTAGTGTTAAACCGACTCTAGTAAGTTTCTCATAACATTTTTGTACATTAAAATACCAAGCACGTCCTTTGGGGTTCGTTTTTGTAAAGACATCAGAAATTGGATAATGCCTTTGTAAGACGAAATGTCTCATTCCTATAAGGATAATAAAATTCTAGAAAACAAACGTTTTCATTCGAATTAATTATTTGACATGGAGTTTTATATTATTGCCTAAGTAATAATAAATACTTGGAAATATATTTAATTTAATGTAATTCTAAATGTGATTTCAAAGTACGTTTATTTTTTATATCATATATTATAAGTAGCAAAATTTATAGAATATCCGATTATTTGGAATCAAAACCAAATGGTTTTTAAGGTTTTTTAAGTTGTTTAAATAATATTGTAATAATAAAATAAAAACATGTATGTACTTCAAACATATAAATAAAAATTAAGTTGACATATATTTTATCTATAAATTTAAATAACTACACATTTGAAATACATGTGTATGAAATATGCACTCAATAAATGGTCGAACATTTCATGCTTCCTTTTTTATTTTCATCTTTATATCTGACACAGTTTCTGACTTTGTTAGACGGTTGTTTTTCGTTTGAAACTCGCTGCCATTTTGCTAGCGGGCGTTCTCCGCATCTCGATGAGATGTGAAGTAGTAAAAATCAAGTAACAATTTCGTCTACAAAAATGTAAATACCACACGTGTTTTGACTCCAATACTTTCAAAGTTTAAATTTAAACTTATCATCACATCTTACTTGCTTCTTATTTTCAATGTTCGTGTTTATAGGACATCTATGACCATTCAAGAATTTTCTCTTCGACGAGTATCTTCTTCTTAGATCTTGGTCTAGGTCGAATGTCCTGTATGGTACTATGGGCTGTCTTAGGATAATTACGTCCAGCCATCCATCAATCTTTTTGGCGGCCTTCCTGCTAAACTCCTGCTGCTAGGGTTTTCAGTATTAACAATTTTCACGTCTCATTTCTTCCATGCGTTTATCATGATCTATACTACATCTTCCTCGCCCTACTATGTCTTCAAAAATACGAACAGACCTTATCGTCTCATTTTTGATCGAATCTCTAAGAGTTCTGTATGCGATGGAGCGTAGGGTTATCATTTCTGCCATTTCTAGAAGGTTTTTGTCGATACCATTTCCCTTGTGATTAGCAAATTTAACTAGAAATAGAGAAATACCGAGGAAAACGGGTCACAATCAAATAAATCAATATTGAACGTCGCCCACGTGAGGAGTCGGAGAAATCGACGTGTGTGGAGGAAGCGAGAGAAGTATGTCAGGAAAGAGTGTGGCAGTTCATTATTTTTGCCCACCCCTTCGGAAAGACGACGTACTGGTTGATTTGTTAGATATATATTTTTAAATATATAAAATTTGAATTTTGTTTGTAAATAGTAAGATCTGCATATCACATGCACAGAGCTATTTTACATATTGGTCTGGGATCCGGAGCACAAAGAAACGCTTTGCTATGACAGAGGATTGTTCAACGTACTCAACGATGCAAGCCAAGTTTCAGTAATTGGAAAGGTACGTACACAGAAGAATTATTCTTCTACAAACAATACTAAGAATACCAACTGTGCTCTTTGTAAATCTAGTTAAGGCTTACGACATGGTACAAGAAGAATTTAAAATTGCATGCATCGTGTAATGGTTTGATTAATAATATTTAGACATATGTATAATATTAATGTGTATAAATACAATCTAAATTTTATGTTTGGGGGATGACAGGCCGTCGTCGGGGTCACCACTTTGGGGGGTGTGGTGAGAGTTAAAAGCAGTGGAGGTTTCAGCGTTTATTGCAGATCACAAGTAATCATACGTTAACAGTATTATGTACTCGTGATGGAGCGTGCGCCTGGACGTTGATAGCAGCTGGGGCTGACGGCTCACTGGGCAGTAGCGTCGGTCGGCGGGAGTGAAGACTCGTCGGAAGTTACGTGGCGTAGCAGTGTAGAAAGTTGCGTAGCTCGGTAGGAGGGTCGGAGGTTTCTCGTACGTAAGCTTGACGGCGTAGACTCGTGTCGGTTAGAAGTCGCAAGAAGGAATACTGTCCATGGTGATCGGATGTACCACTTTTATATGCTTTGCTTCCATTTTCACACGATGCTCTGCTCTAGTGACGTAGTTACCAAACTGAATAAATCTGGGCCCTCGACTCATCAGTTTTGATAAGTAGATCCTGAGTCAGGCGTTTTCAGTTATTCGTGTAATATATTTCATCATGAAATATGCTGGTTCAGCGTCGAAGTCCACTTATGTGGATCACCTTCATATGTAACAAATCATTTAATTGACATTGAGACCAAGTCCGTTAAATATTTTTAACGAATTCTGAATTTTGTATTGTTGCAACTTTATTTTATTTATTGATCATTTACCATATACACTATTTTCATACCTTCGAACTGGGGTAATCCATTCTGGGAAAACATTTTTTAAACATTTTGTATGCAATCACAATAGAAATAATTAAAAAATAGTGAACAAATAATAGTTAACTCATATACCTTACCAAGGTGAAACATACCATTCCCATAATTAATAATAAAACTTCTAGAAAACAGACGTTTTGATTTGTATTAATTGTTAAATGTGGAGTTTTACATTATTATTTCGTAATCAATAAACTTTTATTCACCCTCATCAATAAATATCTATAGCTGTTGAGTAGAGCGTTAGACAATATTAAATATATATTATTATTACCTAAATGTATATTAAATATGCAATATTAAATATATATTATTACGTATTTTTCTTGAAAATATCACGCGGTAAAGCAGTGCAAAGCGATAAAATGAGAACACTATGTAAAAAGGATATCTTTATTACATACATGCAGTGAAACCCCTATTTTACGTTTTTTAAGGGACTGTTTTTCGAAGTGTGCGCGGGAGATGCCTATTGGTGGCGATGAGGATCGCAACCCATCACACCGCGTCTCCCGCGGGGTGAAAAAAGAAGGATGGAGTGCCGCATCGGCTAAGTGTGACAGTCCATTCTTTCTGCCTACACTTTCGGGGAGACGGCGTGATGGTTAGTTAGTTAGTTAGTTATTATAACCTTTTAACAATGCCTTAGTAAGACAAAATGTGTCATTCCTAGTACAATAAAATTCTATAAACATATGATATATGAAAAACGCTTATGAAATTATAATAGTTAGTTGTGACACGTTATACGTTTTTATTGTTTTGATATTAAAATTATGCATTTTTTTTTTTGTTTATATAAAGAATTATGGTGTAAAAATACATTTTTCGTGTGTTCCAATGACAATAAAAATAATTTATTTAATAATGTTTTTAAATTCTTAATGTTGTTGGATTGTTTTAAGTGCCTAATTACAGTTAATTTAAAAAAAAAAGTTGATTCGTGGAATGTAAATGAAATAAACACAATAGTCCGGATCGTCCAACTGTCAACATGTGCACCATCTATCATAAAAGAACATTATGTGTTAAATTAGTTTTAAATTTTTAATTGTATCTCAATAGAGACGAAGAAACAAACTGGAAACTGAATATGGATGATCAAGGTGTTTACAGGACTTATGACCTGTCATTGGTTGGGTTAAGCGCACGCTTTATGTAATTACAACATTCCCCATTCCACCATTGTTATTATGATCATGTATGATACATTTTTGGAAGTTGTATATATACTCCAAATCCATACATATCTTCACGTGGCAGTTCCAGTTAGCCATCTATGTAGATTTGATTGTACTAATTAATTTTTTAAGATTAATCTATACAATCCATCCACTAACGCCATCTATGAAGAATGATTGTTTAGCATTTAGCAAACTACTTTATTAACACAATGCAAAGAGGCTACCGCCTCCTAGCGCACTGTTAGAAGTCGCCTGGAGTATCCACTCCTATTTTATACGCCAAATAATTGACCAGAATATTTACAAATATTTGTGAACACCTTGAAAACACCTGTAAACACCTTGATCATCCATATTCAGTTTCCAGTTTGTTTCTTCGTCTCTATTGAGATACAATTAAAAATTTAAATTAACCACCCACAGGTGAAAATCCAGGATTCGTATACAGATACAAGTATACATTTCACAAAAATTAGTTTTATTTTGTTTTTATTTTTATTCTATATCATTGTATTTTATATAATTTGTATAAGATTTATTTTATGGATGTTGGACGATCCAAGTATGCGCGGGAGATGCCTATTGGTGGCGATGAGGTTCACATCCTATCACACCGCGTCTCTGGAGTGAAGCATCGGTTAAAGTGTAACAGTCCATTCTTTCTGCCTACTTTTTCGGAGGGACGGAGTGATGGTTAGTTAGTTTGTTAGTTATTATGAAGTTTTACATTATTTTATTGTATCTCAATAGAGGACGAAGATGCAAATTGGAAACTGAATATGGTTGATCAAGGTGTTAACAGGACTTATGACCTGTCATTGGTTGGATTAAGCGCACGCTTTATGTAATTACAACATTCCCCATTCCACCTTTCTTTATGACCATGTCTGACAAATTTTTGGAAGTTGTATATATGTTAAAGTCCTATGCCAGATTTCACATGTCAGTTACAATGTGCCTATCCAAATCTGTTTCAATGTGCTTCAATGTGTTCACATGTCAGTTTCAATGTGCATATCCAAATCTCTTTCAATGTGCTTCAATGTGTTTCAATGTGCCTAGCCAAATCTGGCATAGGACTTTAACATATATAAAACTTCCAAAAATTTGTCAGATATGGTCATAAAGAAATGTGGAATGTTGTAATTACACAAAGCGTGCGCTTAACCCAACCAATGACAGGTCATAAGTCCTGTAAACACCTTGATCAACAATATTCAGTTTCCAATTTGCATCTTCGTCTCTATTGAGGTACAATTAAATCAAAATTGATAACCCACGGTGGGTGAAATCCAGTATTCGTATACAAGTATAAGTATACATTCACAAAAAATATTTTACATTATTGTTCAAGAAAAATAATGGCATAATATTTAATAATAAAAATAGAAGTTTTTATTCAGCATATATTGTGGAAACATTTTTATTCTTTCATTATCTGTTACAGCGTGGTGTGAATTTTCTGCATTTTCAGAAAATCGCAATAATGATTTCGTAGCGCGAGAGCCCTTGCACAAACAGAAGCCTCCCACAAAGATCTGCTATGTGGCGGAGAAGCGACAGTAAGGTTATGTGGGGAGCCTGCAGGAAATGGGGGATTAAAGACCGCGCTAGCTCTTTTGTTTCCTTTGTGCCTTCACATTGCCAAAACATTTAAAAACTGTTTATTTTCTTGACACAAACGACCGCGCATTCTCAATTTTTTTGTTTGTCATTATTTTTCAATTTTTTGAACTAAAAACTCATAAATACTGTATTTCAAAATTGGAATATTTCAAATAAGAGTAAAAACTTAATGGAAAACATATTAATAAAAAACTAACCATCACGCCGTCTCTCCGAAAGGGTAGGCTGAAAGAATGGACTGTCACACTTTAACCGATGCGGCACTCAATCCTTCTCTTTTTTAACCCCGCGGAAGACACGGTGTGATAGGTTAGGAGCCTCATCACCACCAATAGGCATCTCCCGCGCAAGGGTCTCTCCGCGGAAGGGTCTCCCTACAATAGGAAGGGCTTTACTTTATAATCAGGAACATCTGAAATATTGCGTGTGTTCACGTTATCCTTCCCTTAACGATTGCCCTGTTTACTTTCTGTACGGAACACAATATCGTGGGTAGCTTTGCATTGAATAGTAATGTTTTCTTATAAAAAATTCATTGTGTTTGTCTGAACTGCATTCAGGTATCCAAATTAATTTTAAAATCGTTTAACTTACGAGTACCTATGAAGCACCTCATTTGTGTTATGGCATTATTAAAAATAAATTTAATACACTTTTATTTGTTTTTAAAAAAACTTATTTTTGTCAAACCAACCGGTTTCGCTCCCACCGGAGCTTTGTCAGGGTTGCAAAACAGTTTGTTGTATAGCCCTGACGAAGCTCCGGTGGGAGGGAAACCAGTTGGTTTGATAAAATTAAAGAAGCAATGATGGCAGTGCACAATGGAGTTCTAGTGCCGACCCTTATGTATGGAAGTGAAGCTTGGGGTTGGCAGAAAAAGGATGAAAGTAAGATAAATGTCGTAGAAATGAGGTCACTAAGAAGGATGTGCGGAAAAACAATGTATGATAGAATATCTAATGATGAAGTAAGATAGAAATGACAACTTCGATCGAAAAACACCCACAAAATAAATCTAAAACAAATAATATAAAATACAATGATATGAAATACAATGATATAAAATAAATTAACAAAATAAAAATAATTTAACATATAATGTTATTAATTCAAGTAAGAAGATCTGCGATGTTGTGCGATGGGGAATAATGAGAAGGCGTTACTGAAGAGACCATGCGGAGAGATCGTGCTCTGAAAGAACGATAAGAAAAGCGGTAAATAAAGTACAGTCAATCGACTTGCAGAAAGACCACAAAAAAGATGGCGAGACAGCTGGACATCTACATCTCAGAAACGGGCTCCAAGAAATAACATAATCCTAAATAAATCAAGAGAAGAGGAAGAAGTAGAAAATCAAATATTAAATATAATATTCATCTTCTTCTTCTTCTTTTTCCTTGTTGCAGACCTATGCGGTCTGTTCTACGGAGTGTTGCTCCTCCTGTGAGGTAGATTCCCAGCTGTCTTTCCATCTTTTAGGAGGTCTTCCACGTGGACGAATCCCATGAGGCTGATTATGCAATGCAATATTGGGGAGTCTGGTGGTGTCCATTCTTTGAACATGACCATACCAGTCCCCTTTTCTCTGTCTGCTCCATCTCATAATTTCCTCAACTTCTTTTATCTCACGTTATTCTGGTGTTCCTCACGCGAGGTTTCTTAGTGTCTCGCCTGCTATCGACCTCAGTGTATTAATTTCGGAAGTCGTCAAAACTTGTTTGGTCCTTACTGTGTCTGCCCTTGCTTCGACGCCATATGTTATTATTGATCTTTCGCATGCTTTAAAAATTCTCATCTTACTCATGGATGTCTTTATTTTTCCATATTGTCGAATTTAGAGCGCCAGAGAGCGCTCCCGCCGTTGAAAAGAATAAAGTGGTCTAAACACAAATTTACGAATGTATTAATATTATATTTAATATTGCCACACCATTAATTACATACTTCATAAGAAAGTACAAATATTAAATGTTGACCATTGTTGTTGAAAGTCGGCAACGTGAGGAGTCCAAGAAATCAACGTGCGTGGATGACACAATGTATGAATTTTTAGGAAGAAGTATGCTACCAAACAACAGTGTGGTAAAACACGTTTTTGGCATACCCCTTCGGGGAGACGGCGTGACGGCTGGTTAGTTAGGTAAGGAACGGTTTATGATTGAAAATAATAATCCATTCGTTTCGTTAGTATAATTTTCCATGGCTAGTGAAACTTCAACACCATTCCAAATTTACCTCATTACTTTAAGATGGGCAAGATTTTGAGACCATCAAGAAATCAATTCAAACTTTCTAATTAGAAAACTTATGTAACGAAGACGCTGTGACAAGTATTCTACTGAAACAACAATCGTGGGCAGTGTGATATCACCGTAAACCCCTGGCTATTAATTTATTGGTATTGCTTAAATTGAATTTTCCATTATCTGGGTCAATGATCTATTTAACCACTGACAGATTAATGAAAATGGTTAAATGTAAATAGAAAACTCTATTTCAATTTATTGGGCCGTTATCACTCTCTCGCATATTTGGTCACACCCTTATCTGGGGATATAATCGTCACGTCCCAGTACTAAAATTTATACAACATCCCTTCGCATGTACATACACAGCGCACATGTAAAGTGTACATTATTATTGTTGTGTGCGTTCAGGGATAATACATGTTTATTTTTACTTTCTGTTTTGCAAATATTAATTTAAAATATGATTCATTTTATAGAATAGATCATAAATGTACTAAAAAAATTCAATGAAAGTTTATTTAATAAATATAACACTGCATTTGAATAAATATAGTTACACTTTGTATTACAACACTTTTTATTTTTACTGAACTCCGACAAGTTTCGGTTACAAGTAACCTTTATCAATGTATACAAATTTAACATTGATAAAGGTTACTTGTTTGATAAAGGTTATTTGTAACCGAAACATATCTGAGTTTAGTAAAAATAAAAAGTGTTATAATACAAAGTGTAACTATAAATGTAACTGTAACTGTAACAAAGTGTAACTGTAAAGTGTAACTACAAAATGAAGGCAAATATTAAAGATAAGCTTATTTTTCTTCTATTTTCACAATCGCTCTGTGTTGTGGATTCCAAATTTATATTTTAAGGGAAAACATATATATTAATTTTATTTCTTATAAGAAGCACCAACTTTGTGGTTAGACATTTAAAATTTCGAAATCTCATCCTGCCATTATTTTATACGTACTAACTAACTGACTAATCATCACGACGTTTCACCGGGTAACCAGAGAGGATGCATCGCCGTTTTTTTCTGTCCTGACTTATCTTTCGATTGTATTCTTACATCGTAGTACAAACACTTCGTTGATTTTTTCGACTTCGAATGTGGCCGCCTTTTTGTATTTGATTAATTTGGTCATGCCATGCTTTCTTTGGTCTTTCACGACTTCTCTTTCCACTCACATTGCTTGTATGCAACGTTTCAACCATACTTCTCTCGTCCATTTATTCCATATGTTTGAACCATTTCAGCGATTATATTTTTACTTGGATGCCTGTGTTACATTTCTTCCTTATGACTTTGTACGGTATTCTTTCACATATCCTCTTCCCGCACGTTCTTCACGGTGATCTCATTTCTCTTTTGTCAGCTCCAAGCGTCACTTTCGTAGATTAAATATTTTCGATTGATATTTTCCTAAAGCTTTATGGAATAATAAGATAGCGACATTTTTCGACTTTTCAAATGCGTTATCAAATGTCCTGCGTATATTGCACTTCATTATATGATAATATCATAAAACTTCTAGAATGCGTACGATTTGCTCAATATTTATTGTTAAATATGCAGTTTTACATTATTGATTTAGCTATAATTTTGTTTCTTTTAAATAGTTCGTTGTTTTGGCTGAAACACTATGATACCTTAACATTTTAAACTGTTAAATTAAATAACTTTGTTTTATGTATCACTATTGTATTTTATTTTACGCGACAGCTGTTTCATCAACCTATGTTGACATTATCAGGTGTTACAATATGATGTATATGATTTGTGACACCTGATGATGTCAACGTAGGTTGATGAAATACAATTGTGCGCTGTCGTTTACGCTGTCGCGTAAAATAAAATACAATTGTGATACATCAAAATAAGTTGTTTAATTTCACAGTTTAGAAATTTTTTTGGTTATTACAAATTAATTTAATTTTAGAAACAATAATTTTAACGATATGTACGAAGAAAGATGAAGAATGTTATGTCAAAATACTTGTACGACAAATGATATATTTTTTAGAGGAACGAATTTCTTCAAATTATAGAACGGTAGCACTTCAAATCACTCTGGCCGATAAAGGAATTGTTCGGCTTCCTATATTTGCCTGCGGGGGACGTGTGACTGGCTTTGACAAATGGGGGACCATTTTTCAGGCACCGACTAAGATCGATTCTATCGAGTCCCCGGCACACCGCGGCCCTATTCACGAATACCTTTGCACAGATTAATGGAGTTGGAATGATAAGAGCCGAGTCCTGCCGGAACACTTTGGATGACTTTCTACCAATCTTGAACAACCTACAACGATCTGGATCCTTTTGGACATTTCTCCCTTCTACAACTGAATTCCATTATAGAGCTGGCGGAATATCTACAGTAAGGTTTTTCTTTCGTTTATATATTTATTGAAGAAGAGACCAAGAAAACGATGGGTGGACTCGGAGAAAATGGAAGAAAAATCCCACACCGGGATGTAGCGCCGAGAAGTACATAGTAGTAGTATGTTTATTGAGAATAAATATAAGTGATATATTTTTTATTATTTTTTTATATGCGAGTACTTTGTATACAACACTAACTTTTTAAACAAATTAAAATTATTTCTCTTTCTCTTTTTACTTTTTTATATACTTTGTATATACAATACTTATATTAAAAAATAAAATTACATAGACATGTTTCGGACAACCATATTTGTATGTATCAGTGATACATAAAAATAAAGATACATTTAAAAAATATTATAAAACTGTTTACATGATCTGAACATCTGTCAGATCATGTAATCAATTTTATAATATTTAAAAAATGTAACTTTATAATATGTATCACTGAAGAAGGACTGGTTGTCCGAAACATGTCTATGCAATTTTATTTTTTTAAATAAGTATTGAATATACAAAATACATAAAAAAGTTAAATAGAAAAAGAGAAATAAAGCATCATAACAACACAAAGTATGGCGAATATAAAAGAAATTAAAATTAAATATTGAACATGTTTTGGACAATCTGGTACTTCCTAAGTGATATTATAAAGATATTTAAAATATTATAAAATTGTTTACAAATATGATCAGTTTTCATCATATTTTTAAACAAAAAAAATTGTAAAAAACAAATCAGTCAAAACTGACTGATCATATTTGTAAACAATTTTAAATATCTTAATAATATTACTGAGGATGGACCGGGTTGTCCGAAACATGTTTGATGTTTGATTTTAATTTGTTTAAAAGTTAGTGTTGTAAATAAAGTATATGAAAAAGAAAAAGAAAAATACAAAACATCTACAACACAAGTATGGCGAACATAGAAGAAAATATAAGTGAATCTTTGAGCTTCTAAAAGTATGATAAATCCCATCATTTATAAATACTCGTCATACGAATTAAAATGTGTATAATCTTGAAGTTATATTATTATTATTATTATTTTGTATAATCGCTCTTTACATCACGAGAGCATGAGCCAAATCGATGTAAGGGGTATTATATTGCTATCACAGTGATTCTCGTGACATGTGATAGGTAGCTAATCTATCTCCATTTTATTGTCAGTTGAATTCTACACCAGACCAAAAACAGTGTGACAATCACATTTCCCTCGCCGGGAATCGAACCCGGAACCTTCGAGGTGGCAGTCAATGCACTTACCACTTCAACAGTCGTTACAGTCTAAAGGATTATCAACAATTTTTGGGCCACGTCAATTACCTTAAATACCGTATTATGTTTCTATAGCTCGTGTATACAAACAATAACACGATTAATTTTCGCTACATTTGATAATGTCTTGGAGAGGCGAAACATGTCATTCACAAAATATTATAAAACTTGTATAAAACAGGCCTTTCTATTCGTGTTATTTATTTAATATGGAGTTTCACATCATTGTTCAAGAAACTTGAACAATGATGTAAAACTCACACAAAAAAAATTGGCGTCATTTATATCAATGAAAACGTACGTTTTCCAGAAGCGGAGGACTTATCTCCTGTCTCTTAAACGAGTTGAAAAACTTATAAGTTAAAAAGCACATATTAAAAGAACAAAGATAACAATTGTTTATTAAACAAAAGTGTAAAACTCCATATTCAATAATGAATTTGAATCAAATGTCATATTTAATAATGCCTTAGAATGGCAAAACATGTCATTCCCATAAAATATATTAAAAATTCAAGAAAACTGACGTTTTCATTCATATTAATGATTTAATATGGAATTTTACATCATATTTCAAGAAACCGTAAATAATATGAATCATAACGTATATTTTCTAGAAGTTTAATTAAATTTTATGGAAATTACACGTATTTGAGAAATATGAGTATGGCGAAAAATGAAAATGAATACTAAGCTGTAACACTTTGACTGTTTGAACTGATAGCCGTGTTTTGTTTGACCTGAACGTGTCAATCTCGGTATCAATTAACCTAGTTTTAATCTAATTACTGAACTGGAAACGTAACTCAGTGATGCAACTCACTGCTAATAGTTATTTTGGAACCGTATTATTTTACAGAAATTCAATCTGAAAATGAATTTGTTCATTAGGCAAATGGATCCATCAATTTTAATTGTTTTATTTTTCTTTGTGACAGACACATTACATAATTTGAGGTTTCAATATATTTAATACACAAATTAGAATAAAAATATTTAAAAAAACTAAATAATCATCACGCCGTCTCCCCGAAGGGGTAGGCAGAAAGAATGGACTGCCACCTTTTTATTTCCTGACATATTTCTCTCGCTTCCTCAACATTCATACATCGTGTCGTGCACGCGCGTCGATTTCTCTAACTCCTCACATGGCGGACATTCAATATTTGATTTATTTGATCGTGCCACGTTTTTTCTCGATCTTCCTCTATTTCTGGTTCCATTTACATCGTTAATTTATATATTTTTACCATTCTTTCTTCATTCATTCTTTCCATATGTCCAAACCATCTTAATGATCCTTTCATTATTTTGTTCATAACACCATCATTCGCACCGCATTCATCACATATTTTCATTCGACACACTATCATACAGAGAGTATTCACACATTCGTCTAAGAGATCTCATTTCTACCGCATTTATTCTACTTTTATCCTTCTTTTGCCATAAGGGTCGGTAGAAGAACACCATTGTGCACTGCTATTTCAGCTTTTTTGGATAGGTTTTTGTTTGCGATGACAACTTTAAGTGCACCATTCGCTTTGTTGCCTGCCCCAACCATAAATAATTTATTTAATAAAATGAAATAATTTTATAACACAAAAACATAAAATTTATGATAAAGCAATAAACTAAAATACATTTATAATTATAACACAGATACTGCTTTTGCCAGATGAGCCTCAATATCACAAAATAAGAAGACATCTGAAATGACATGGTTTAGAAAGAGATTGCTCCACCTATCGGCAAAACCATTTATATAAATGGTATGTTTGGCTCTTCTCAGTTGTCACAAATTTGAAAAACGATATGAACTGTTTTAATTTTCGTTTACTTCCAAATATATCGAGAAAAATATCCTCAAAGGTGAATAAACAGTGTTTTGTATCATGTTAAAATATTATTAACCCTCCCTTCCCTATGATGGGTATCTTCTACACGTTGCTTCTAAAAACCATAAATATCTCGATAAATATAATAAATACAAGGTTAAGATTTTGGGTATTCCTCCATAGTATATAATAATATTAATAATAATCAGAATTTATCGGGTACATCAGAGGTATTTTGTGAAAATCGAAAACAAATTCGCGTATAAACAGCGATTTGAGTGCGTCACACTATATTCGCATCTCACTCTTGCATATGTTCTAGTTCAATGTTCTCACTCTCGCCGTCCCGCCGCGCCGGCAGTTTTTTACAAGCTTGCAACCAGAGCGGACCTATGCCCGTTCCGTGAGCGTTGCGAGATGGATGTTTTTAGCAATTAAATCTCAATTATTATAATTTTTGACTTCAATTATAATTAAATAAGGGGATTAGCTATGAATGTTACTATTTTTCCGATTTAAAATCGCTAATTTTTTAACGCGTACTGACTACCGTACACCGGAACGCACGTTTTTATTTTAGCACCGTAAGGGAAAGGTTAATGAAAATACTGTTATTTTGCAGTTCAATTGGACGACACTCTTGAGTACACACCGTACTTTCAAGAGAGCTTTTAAATATAAATAAAGTTTATAAAAAAAATATAAAAACGGCAGTTTCAATACTTTAGTATATATTATAAAATAATACGTATTTTAGTTGAGAAGGTGATCACTGAGAGCCCCCATTACGTTTTCTTGTAAAGATTTAAGTTTATATTTTCAAAAGAAATCTATTATATTTTGGTATTGCTATCAGTAAAAATAGCAAAAATCAACTACAGCGAATACAAGCAAAAATCAACTAAGCTAATACAAGTTTCATTCGTAATTATTCTAATTTTAAAATATCTGGCAATCAGGTTTGCCTACCCTTCTGGGCAATTCAGCGCAAAAGTTTGTTACTTGAGTAATACGTCGATTTAGGTACGGCGATGGTCCAACGTCAAGGAAGCAGAATGCTTTATAGAATCGAGTGTATCTGCCTCTTGAACATTATTACTTCATTAATATTTAAATGATACTTTTTCACTTGTTTGATCGTACTTCCTATCACCAGCGGTGGGATTTTTCTGCAAATGGAAATGGAAAGGAAAATATCGTCAATTATGTATGAAAAATTAATTAAACGTATTTATATGTGTACAATCTATGAGTAACCATTCGATTGAATCGCTGATCTTTAGCAGTTGTCTTTACTAATTCCTTATTCTTGTCATTATTTATTTTATTTTATTTTTAAATCAACTTTTTAAACACAAAATTGTTTGTCAAGTATGAATATTATAAAAACATATGGCGTCGAAACAAGGGCAGACACAGTAAGGACCAAACAGGTTTTGAGGACTTCCGAAATGAAGACACTAAGGACGATAGCAGGCAAGACACTGAGGGATCGCGCGAGTAACACCAGAATAAGAGAGATATGTGAGGTTGAGGATATTATAAGATGGAGCAGACAGCGAAAAAGGGACTGGTACGGTCATGTTCAAAGAATGGACCCCACCAGACTCCCCTATATTGCATTGCATAATCAACCTCATGGGACTTTTCCTCGTGGAAGACCTCCTAAAAGATGGAAGGACAGCTGGAAATCTACCTCACAGGAGAGGCAACTCTCTGGAGAACAGACCACATAGGTCTACAAAAAGGAAGAAGAAGTATATTTTGTTATGTAACTGTTCACCAGAAGAGTAGGTATTATGAGTGGCCGTATTGTTCTGTTTGACATACTTCTTAAACTTCCTATGATATATTATATATGTACATAGTAATAAGCATGCTCGTTAATTTTTACGACATCAAACCCACCTGGTTTATGAGTCATTAATTTTCCTGTTCCGAAAAAAAACTTTTTTACTACAATTCCCTCATCCAATCGTTCCATCCGTCCAAACTGTTATTGTGACTCGTTTATTGATTTTTTTACTTCTGTTTGTTGTATTATGAAGAATTTTTTTAGATAATCTTAAGGCGTAATACTGTGGAATTTCACAATGATGAACTATTTTTTATGAATTAAAACACTATGTTTTTCCAGCTAAATAAAATTTTGCCTTATAAGCCGTACTGTCATTATTAATTTTAGATAAACCTAAGGCATTAACCCAGTTGAATTAAATAATGACCTTTTTATAAATTAAAACACTGTTTTTTTTCATTTCTCGCTTAATATAACTTTGCCTCATAAGTTTATATCGTTCTCCCGATGATTAAGCTGTAAATCCTTCGAGAAAAGTGAACTCAAAAGTGAAAAAAAGTGTTTTAATTCATCAAAAATTCGTAAAAAAAAATTGTATTTGAATGTTTTAGAAAGTAGCAGTGTTTACAAATCTAAGAATTCTTTGAGATTGTAAATACGAGTACATATTTTATCGTAATAAAATTCACGTCTGAGCAATGAAAGAGAGTCCGCAAATACACGAATAATTGTAGAAGCAGACAGAGCTCATCTGAAAAACATCCCTTGAATATTTAATTCATCGGGGAGATAACGACCTTGAAGGGATAGTCGACTGAGGCGACCGTTTAAGTGAAGTTAAGGGATGTCAACCCTCTCGGGGTGCGTTTGACTGTTATGGCCGCTCCCTCTTAAGTGGTGCGGTGGGAAACCTCTATTGAGAGAAAAATAATACCAAATGTCCTCTTTCATTTTCTGCCCTTTTGACATTTTAATTACAGGACTAAATTAAATAACACAATGACCTTTGTGGGAAAGATAAAAACGGAAGAGAGTGTTGTTGTCAAAGAAACGTTTAAAATGAGTGTTATTTAGAGTAAATAATGTTTTTGCCGCTCTTAAAAATGTGTCATTTATTCCTAAGCAATAACAAATGTATTTAGTTCTTAGAAAAGAAAATTAAATATTTTATTTATTTTATTTTTACTAACAAAAGTACAAAGATGCTGAAGAGAAGAATCCATACTGAGGAGTGTTTTTTTTACATAGGGTAAAAGTGGGATAGATGCCGCAGGGGGATAGATGCCACGATTATCATATCGAGACATGCATAACTATTACACTACCGATTTTGACTTTATAACAAAGCAGTACCCCATATCTCCGCCAGGGTGCCCAGTGCATCGCGTTGTGACGGTCGTGTGAGTGAGGAACTTGTTAGATAGGTGATTACGCGCGAACGTTTGCTGGATTTCGATTTCCTACTTTATTATTTCGCTCGGAACTTTTGAGCGCATGAGGTAAGTGATAATATTTTTATGTTTACGATCAATGTATACACTAAATGCAAAGATTGTACTGTGATTTAGTATTTTTTTCAGTTAACTTATTTTATATATTTAAAGGCGTCTATCCCCTCCAAAAAGGATAGATGCCCCAGTCCTCGTGAGTATAGTTGCCCTTAGGGGCATCTATCCCACACTAATTCAGCATTTTTATTTTCCAGCAATGCCACGCAAATAGGTACGTACACAAAATTGGAAGAGCAATACCAAGAGCTATATGGACCGAAGATGTTCTTAAAAACGCTATATGCCATTATACAAGAGAGGGAAGCAATCGGCTGCAGTACCTACTGACCACTAGAGAAAATATTTCTGCAAAGGAAAATAAAGTTAAAGGTAAAGCCAACCCACGCTTGTTATGCAAAAATAGCAAACAACGTACCTTATCTGAAGTGCAGATAACTTCATTACTGTCAAAAAAAGACCGAGAGTAGTTTCAGAAGATAGTGATGAAGATGAAGAAAGGGACCATGAATGCGTGGAATGTTTAGAAAATTACCGGAAAACTAAATCTAAGGTGGATTGGATACAATGTACTCGTATTATGTGCAGAAAGTGGCTTCAAGAGTTGCACTTTGTACGGGAATATCTGTAATCAATGTAGACGGGCTAAATTTTTGCAAATGAAAAAAAAAACTTTCGTATAAAATATTAGGTATAAAATTGCTCAACTGAATTATAATGTTAGTTTTAAGGGCCAAAAATGATTGTGACATAATTGTGACAAAATAAAATAATATATTAAAAATATTGTTTTAACTGATTTCATAAGGCAACTATCCCACCAGTCAAAATAACATTGAGGCATCTATCCCATAGAGTAGGCATCTATCCTCATTCATAAGGGTTTCGAAAATAATTTCTTACAAAAAAAATACCATAAATACTTTACTTTTTACACATGCACAATATTATATAATAAGTATCAGATAGTTTATATCATAAGTTTGTCGAAAAATCGTATTTTTCAAAAAGTATGGCATCTTTCCCACTTTTACCCTAATACTTATCATTAGTTTACTTGAAATATGTAAAATCATTTGTAAACAATTTGTAAAAATATGTTTTTCTTAGAAACACTTTATTTCATTCTACCTTTGATATTGTCATTTAATATTCCTAACTATTGTCACAAAATTTCTTAAAGAGTTCCAAGAAACACTTTACGGTATTTCTGAGCCTACCCAAATAATTATTTGTTAAAAATGTATAAAGCTACATTAATTTTCGTTTATTACCATATTTTGTTCTATTTACTAGTGTCTATAAACAGCAACGAGCTGAAATTTCGCCACATTTGATAGTGCCGTGATAAGGGCGAAACATGTCATTCCCCAAAAAATAATGAAACTTCTAGAAAACTGTAGTTTTATATCATTGCTCAAGAAAAATTTACAGTTATAATACTCGTAATTCATTATTTTTTGGCGTTGAGTAGTTTTTTTTTTCTACGTTAAGTCGATCACTATTTTCGGTGACTTTTTTATATAAACACATAGGTTTTTTTTAAGTTTCGGCATGTTTAAAATATTAAATACCTTCATCATCGGGAGAACAATAAAAACAAACCAAAGCATTTAAGTAAAAGTTGAAATCAGATGATTGTTTGAATATGGTATTATTCAATATATTTTAAAATAAAAATCGTAAAAGTAACATATTTTTTTTTTAAATTAGATATTAGCAATAAATTAGTCCTTTCCTAGAAAATTTCTTGTCTAGGAAATTATAAAGGCCGTTAAAAATAAACAATTAACTAAACTTAACATCTAGTCCAATCATTGATTTGTTTCGCTGTATCATAATTTTAACTAAACATGAATTTACGCTGCCGCTAAATTTAATTTTTCCCACTCCACATTTTCACTCGTCATTTAGTATATGTATAAGTAATGACTCTCTTTCATTAAATTTAACTGTTAAAATTCATACACTGAAGAAGGTAATCTGTGTCCCCAAACATGTTTGTGAAAGGTGCAAAAAAGTGTTGTGAAAATTCAATGTTTTCAAAAAGTTATTAAAATTATTATATTATAATTATTCGATTTATTCAAAATATCAACAAAAAAAGCCATTTCCGTGAATAAAGTTACAGAAAAATACGTTCTAACTAACTATATTCCTAAAATTATTACATTCGTAATATTTTTTAAGATTTGGGCAATTTTCCAGACGAAAGAGTCCAGGAAAATACCTTTCAGGTGGGTTTCCACCCAAAAAGCCACTAAGGGAAACGACCAAATTGAAAAACTCAAATCCTAATGGGGTTTCCTCAGAACAAATCGGAGTATTCGGCGCGTATGGCCGACATCTGATATTCAACAAAAAGAAATTCAATTACGGCACATTCAACATGTCATTGTGGATCTGTAGCAACTTTTCTTTGTGCTATTGCACGAGTATTATGAGAATCTTCCCCGATGAATTGTTTGGTTTTCTCTAATAGGAATTTCGGCAATGTAAGGAGAAGATGCCTTCCTACCAAGCTTCCCACTTTACTAGAGCATTTTGATTACACTAAATACATAATTTGAAGAGTGTAGATACGCATTGTGAATATTTCCCGGAATAAATGTCAAATATGTACCATCAAATTCCGTTACATGGTTTCAATATACTCGTAGAATACTAAAATACATGTTAATTATGTGACGATGAAGGTATATAAATTAAGATATACATACATATGTACATATAACGTTCAATATGTAATAAAACGTATAATTAACTAACTAACTAATCATCTTGCCGTTTCTCCGAAGGGGAATGCAGAGAGGATGCATCGCCACACTGTTCTATCCTGACATATGTTAATTCTCGTAGCTCTTCAATATTTACACATTGTGATCAGTGGCGTGCCTAGGGTCAACCAGTAAGGCAAGCCAAGGAATTATAATTAAATATTCGTAAATAAATCGCATAATCTCTCTTTTCATAACATTTCTGCACGTAACGTAAATGACAGATAACATATTGACAATAGAAATGAAGTCTGTTATACATCTAATAGTAACATACTTCAGAGTGTTAAAGCCCGGCTTCAAATCCATACAAAAAAATGTAGATATCTTCTGGTATATATGCACCTAGCTAGTAGCTATATAATTACAAGCCAAAAATACAAAAGTGTGACAAAGACCCTTTTACATTTTGCAAGCCCATTGAAAACATGAAACAAAACATGTGGACGTAGGCGATTGGGCAGGCGTCTCACCTACGGTACGTATGAGTGAAATAAAATTTGGCGCGTATGAGTGAAACAAAACATGTCATTTCTGCGCATGTCGGCGGAGTCATTTCCAACTCAACGAATTAAATCGCTTTAATGCCCTCGGGTGAATTTCATATTTAAAATATTATTTTATTCGTAGACGGCTCAAACGCGCAAAACATCGTTTTAATATAGAATTTTAAGGCAAGCCCGGCTTTTCGGCTTGTATGGACGTACCGCCACTGATTGTGATTTGCATGCTCGTTAATTGTTCCTACTTCGAACATGGCCGCCTTTCAGAAATTGATTAATTTGGTCTTGCCATGTCTTTCTTGGCCTTCCTTGACTTCTTTCTCCATTCACACTACTTGTATATATCTATTAAACTTTTTTTATAGGGACTTATAGGAGTCCTACCGCTTTCCCGAAGCTGTTATAAGGTGGACGTCGCCTTTCGTCAGCTTCGGTCTATCAATCCCTAGGCCCGTTCCTCGTCCATGCGGGACTTACGTTACGGAGGTTTTGTGATTAAAGAACAATAAGAGGGACCCAGGCCACATTTAAACTACCCTTCGTTCCTCTATTTCCCGCCGAAATGTAAATTTATTCAATTAACACAATACAGAAAAATAAAATTTTAAATAAAAACAGAGCTACTGGAAACTATCTTATGGGACAGAGGGAGGTCAGGTATATTTTTAACTATTATCTCCTCATCCATTCGTTTCATATGTCCAAACCATCTAAGCGACACTTTCTTAATTTTATTTATCACGCATTCATCCACCTTACATTCCTTTCTTACTTCATCATTAGATATTCTATCATACATTGTTTTCCGCACATTCTTCTTAGCGGAATCATTTCTACGGTATTTATCCTACTTTCATCCTTCTTCTGCCAACTCCAAGCTTCACTTCCATACATAAGGGTCGACACTAGAACTCCATTGTGCACAGCCATCTTTGCTTCAGTCGATATATTTCTATTTGCGATAATGACTTTAAGTGCACCATTTATTTTGTTTCCAGCTCCAACCCTTCTTCGAATATCTTCTTACATTTTTCCATCTCTTGTAAACGTGCTTCCCAAATAAATAAATAAGTTAAAAATAATAATATTGATGAACTAAAAAAATTTAAGTTAAAATATTGTTTCATTAACGCCGACATAATAACAAAAATATGTCATTATATGTATATATAAAAACATAATTATGTGTTTCTTTAAATATGAGAGCTTAATTTTTATTTCAATAAATCAATCTTAAAACGAATTGAGAAGAATTATGATAAAAATTGCTCGATTTTTAAATTGTCTGCCTTATATGACTTAAAAACTTCAAACCAAAAAACCCTCAGCATTCCTATAAAACCAAGAAGAAAAGGTCGCCCAATGGCAACATGGTAGGCCAACATGAAAAGGAGCTCCAACGTGAGAATCAGACAGTGGAGATGAGTCAAAATAGAAAAGTTTGGCGTTTTCGTACGATGAGGGCCGACCCCAGATATTGGAAATTGGAAATGGCAATGGGAAAGAAAAAAAACTTCAATAAATCCATTACATCTGTCTTTACATAAGAATCCAATTATATCCATTGATTCAAACCATCTGTGATAGATATCAGATACAATTCAAAAGTTCACATTAAATGTATAATAATTTTCGGGGCTTACAGTTAAACATTTTTATAGAAAGAAATAACAAATAATGGAAAGAATTTAAATATTTAAACTGAATTTCGCTTCTAATTATTATCCCTGTTTTGAGAGGACGGTACATTACCATGCAGCCTAAGGCAAAAGAGAAAGTTAGAAAATTTACTGAGGTTTCGAAAAGAAAGCCCGCGGCACATAAAAAAAGGCCATTTTATAAAAGAGTACAGATTCAATGTCCAAAAATGGTGAACTAAAAGAACATTAATCGTCTAAAGAGTAATTAGTTTCATTTGTTATAAAATAATGAGTATCGTTATATATAATATTTAAAAAAAATAATGTTGTTATTTGAAAATTCATGGTAAAATTCATTTGTAAATAATGAAAATATAAAATAAATAAAACATTTTGAATGTATACAAATTATTGTAGACAAATACTGGATTTTACCCATTGCGGTTAATTTTTTTTTATCGGGATTAATTGTATCTCAATAGAGACGAAGATGTAAATTGTTTTTCTGGGAACATAATGTGGGGGCTGAGGCGCTTACAGCACTTATGACCTGTCACTGGTTGGATTGAGCAATTGCTTTATGTTTAACAACATTCCCCATTCCGCCCTTCTTATGACCACCACATCTAACAACATTTTGGAACTTGTATATATGCTAGCATCCTGCGCTTATCTTTACATATTTATGTTCACTCTACACTAGCGTCATCTATTAATATTGGGAATCATGAAGCAGAAAATCTTTATTAATGCACTGTAAAAGTCACTGCAAATCTTACAGTACTAGATTACACCTGGAGATGTCTCTCCAATTTTTATGCCTACTTGGAACGCTAGTGTAGAGTGAACTAAAAATATGTAAAGATAAGCGCAGGATGGTGGTATATATACAAATTCCAAAAATTTGTCAGATGTGGTGGTCATAAGAAGGGCGGAATGGGGAATGTTGTTAAACATAAAGCGATCGCTCAACCCAACCAATGACAGGTCATAAGTCCTGTAAGCGCCTCAGCCACCACATTCTGTTCTCAGAAAAACAATTTAAATCTTCGTCTCTATTGAGATACAATTAATCCTTATAAAAAATATAAAGACTAGAAGATGGCAACGAGCTGCCGAAGCCGGTCGAAGACACAAACATTCGTGGATTTGTACTAACTTTATATTTAAAATAGGTTTTTTACATTTTATTTTTATTTTCATCACATACAAAATATTTTATTTAAAGTTAGTAATTATAATATTAACCCACACTAAATATGATTTGAATAAAAAGTGTACGTGTATATCCATTGTTTTAGCCGTTACATTATGATATATTAACATTATAAACTGTTAAATTAATAATGTGTGTAACACCTGATGATGTCAATATAGGTTGACTATCCATTGTGCTAAGCTTAACTTAATCCATAAGTTACATACCAAAGTGAGCCTTTAAGGAGAGCGATAGACGATTTATGGCATGAATCAATAATTTAATGGCATTAGCACTAATGTGTAATAGGCTTATGTTTTCGTCGAAAATAATATAAGAAATGGGCTGAGTGCCGAAAACTGTTTTAACAGGGTGGGGAGACAATACAAAAGAATACCTTGCAAAAGGGGCGGTGGCCTTAAAAAATTTTGAGATCCTGTGACTTAACCTAACCCGTTCAAGGGAAAATCCGTGTAACTCGTCTCTCTAGACCGGAGTTTCGGAAATTGTTGCAGTCTCCATCTTCAGGGTAGTTAAGATAACTAAGATAAGATTACTTACCCTGAAGATGAAGACTGAAACAATCTCCAAAGCGTCGGTCGAGAAAGACGAGTTATTCGAATTTTACCAAGAAAACAAAAAACAATTTTTTATTTAAAGAAAAACTAACTAACTAACTAACCATCACGCCGTCTCTCCGAAGGGGTAGGCAGAAATAATGGATTGCCAGACTTTAATTTGCTGACATATTTCTCTCGGTTCCTCAACATTCATACATCGTGGCATGCACGCGCGTCGATTTCTCTGACTCCTCACGTGGCCGACATTCAATATTTGATTTATTTGATCGTGCCACGTTTTCCTCAGTCTCTCTTGATTTCTGGTTCCATTTACATTTTTATTTAAAGCTGTTACCAAATGAAAATAAAAATAACGAGTTATATAAAATTACATTGTTTTATTATAATTGTCCACGTGCGCCAGGCATAAACCCGATTTTAATGAAAAATGTCAAACATATTTAACAAAATAATTAGGATTGGAGAGTCGCTCGTCTCTAAATATTCTCGGAAGGCTGTGCGAAGGGAGCAGGCAGCAGTCGCTAGTAGTTGCTGGCAGTAGTCGGAGAGAATTTCCATAATTTAATAAGACGGGCTAACCGTAAGCTAGAACAGTCATTAATTTTCACCGCCGGATTTTGAGTTGTAATAAAATTTACCTCCCTGAAAAGTCCGCGCACGACTTTTACAAATTATTTCCCTTTAATTAAAACGATTTAAGGCCGTTATTTTGTAAATATACATTTGTTTTAAATCCCAAAATATAAAATGAGAATATCGGAAAGTAATATGGATTAACAAATTTTTTCAAACTGATTTGGGGTTCTATTGAGAACCCCTATGTTCTAGAGCAAAATAGGTATTTTTGTTCCTGATAACTACCTGCGACAACGCCGACATCAATTGTTCTTTACTCCGTCACGCAGAACCAACCTGCCTTTGGTGATGCCAGTAGGAAGAGCAATTCGGACGCTGAATCTAATCATCTCGGACTTGCAATTCTATATTGCAAATTCTAGAAAGAGTATTGCCTCACTGACGTCGACATATTTGGATTCCTTCTGATATGTATGATTTTTTGGTCACATGTTGTTTTGTTTTATTTTATCTTTGTAATACCGTTTGGTTTCCAAATGAGTAGTCTAAATGTTTTATCGTTTGTAATGTCTCATTTGTGTATAATCTATAAATAAATAAATAAATAAAATTAAGCTAGTGAGGTGTGTCAGAAAAGGGTAGTGTGGCATTCCATTATTTCTGCCTACCCTTTTGGGGAAACAGAGTGATGGTTTGTTGTTATTGTGCCAATAAATTACATCAAGAAAACAATAAAGAAAATATGTTTCAAAACTTTATTGAAGGTTAAGGTGTATAATCTGTGGAATTCCAATGTTCATTTAGAAGGAAAATTTTATACACTATTTTATCAACTTTTTTTTATGAAATACCTGTATGTTTGTAATATAAAAATATTAGAAATATTAAAAAGTTTGGGCCGAAACACTATGATACTTTAACATTATAAACTGTTAAATTAAACAACTTTGTTTTATGTATCACAATTGTATTTATTTTACTTTACGACAGCTGTTACGTCAACCTCTATTGACATCATCGGGTGTTACAATAATATATCAAATGAAAAATTTTCGTGATTTTTTTAAGTCAGTTTGTAACTGTGTAACCAGTCTGTCGATGTCAGCGAGCCTGGCGAAACCGGTCGCTGTCGAAATAAAGACAAAAGTGGATATTGTAAAAAAATGTCGTTTTATTTAATATTTTTTTATTCACTGTCATATTAAAAAACTTTATTTTATGTATCACAATTGTTTTGTGACACTCTTAAAAGAACCCTTAGGATGCAGGTTATCCTTAAATGACAGAATGCTGGAACAGGTTGCAAAGTTTAGATATCTGGGAGTGGATCTGCTCAGTCAAAATGATCTTGTCAGTGAAACAATAGGGCAAGTCAACAAGGCTTCGGCGGTATCAGGTTGTCTCAAGGATATAATATGGAAAAACAAGTATATGAGAACTGACAGTAAGGTCAGAATATATAAAACCTGCGTAAGGCCTATACTGACATATAGCATTGAGACCAGAGCGGATACCACAAGAACGAAGGCTAAAGTACGGGTGGCAGAGATGAGGACACTGAGGATGATAGCAGGAAAGACTATTCGCGATAGAGTGAGTAATACGGCCATCCGCGAGATCTGCAAGGTGGAGGATGTCGTGAGATGGGGCAGACAACGCAGAAGATACTGGAATGCGCACGTGCAGAGGATAGATCCCACCAGAATCCCACACGCTGTGGCGCATCAGATTCCTGCCAGCTGCCGTCCCCCCGGAAGACCGCCGAAGAGATGGAGAGATAGCTGGGAGTCAACCTCCCATGAGAGGCCAGCCTGATTTCAGGAACAGACCAAAGGTCTATAAAGAGAAGAAGAAGAAGAAGAAGAATTGTTTTGTATAAGTTTTATTATATGAGTATTTAATAGGAATGACATGTTTCGCCCTTCTTTTTTTTCTTCTTTTCAAGTCGCGAAACATGTCATTCCCATAAAATATAATAAAACTAGAAAACCGACGTTTTCATTCGTTATTAATGTTAACTACTGTCAAAAAATTGCATTATTATTGTTAATAATATTTTTTGATATTTCGAATATTATTTTAAGTTGCTTCACACAATTTTAGCTCAATCTAAATCGGTGTAAGGGGTATAGCTATCACATTGAAGGGAACGGGTGGGTTTAAAAAATCATTAAATAATACATTGTTTTACAAAGCTAACAATCTATTCACAATATACCTATACTGAATAGCTAAAAATATCGTATTTTGTATAAAGTAGTTGCTACTCATATAAACTTTTTACACACTCAATATGAGTTTTTTAATTATCTTAAATAATAGACACCTAAGGAACTTATCAAAATTAGACATATGAATAAATTATTTTTTAAAAATCACACTTTTAAATGTATTCTCCTAATAAATCATTTTTAGTGGGATGTAAACTGAAAGAAGTAGGATGAGAGCAGAATAAATACGGTAAATATGAGATCACTTAGACGTATGTGTGATAAAAAGCCGTGTGAATATCAAATGCGTATTAGCGGAATAAAGTATTTTATACAAAATAATGAAAGGATCTCTGATTACGGAGTCGAGGAAGACCAACGGAAACTTAAAATTACTAAATTAATAAAATTTTATTATAATAATCTGCCATTTTAGAAGTCGGAAGATTTGGCGCGCGTTTATGACTCGCTGTATGAATATGAAAGAATCTAGAGAGGTTTGTCAGGATAAAGTAGTATAATGGTCGATTGTTTTTGTCTACCTTCTGTGTATACGGCGTGATGGTTTTTCTAGTGCAGTATTAACGCGTATTAAACGAGTATACGAAAAGCCAAGAGAAAAGCTCATTTTTTTTTAATTCTCCCTAGCATTCAAAATGGAATACTAACGAAGCATTTTTTTCGCATTACAGTTAATCAGAAGGGCTTATAAAGTCTGGGAAACAAATTCACTTAATACTTATCTCCGCGCGCGGGGTGCCCGCGTACAATATTACTCCAAATGCGGCCATAAACTTCGGACTTTGCGTAGAGCCCCGGAAAATCTGCAAGTATAACAAACCTGTGGAGTGTGGAGTTCGGTACCTTCGGTAGACAAAGTACCGTTCCATACCCGCGCTAAGTTCTGGGCTCCTGGTAGCTGAGTCGCGGCTTATGTAACAATTTCTTAATGAATTAGTTGTTGAAAAATTATTAAATTAAACTATGTTTTTTTATATATCCACTTTTATTTATTGTTTCTTGGACAATGATGTAAAACTCCATATTAAATAATAAATCAAATGCATTTTTAAGATAATCAAATGGTTCTTGATGGAAGTTCATTTTAAATAATAATTATATAAAACGATGTTTTTTAACTACTTCCACTTTTGTCTTTATTTAGACAGCGACCGGTTTCGACAGGCTCGCTGGCATCAACAGACTGGTGACACTATTGTAAACTTAGTCCTTTATATACATACAGATCAGGGGTGGTAAACATGATTCTATATAAAAATAATCTTCAAATATTTATATAAAATTTTCTTAATTTAAATATTGGTATTACAGGTATTCTTGGAGGTTCGTATTTAATACAATGGATTTTAAATTTTATTATCGCTTACATATTTATATATAATGTTTGAAAAAATGGTAATTTGTTTTTATTATTACTGAATTTAAATATTATATGTATATAGTTCTTGGTCCGTAAGGTTGGCATCGCCTTATTTGGTTTTCCCCATCCATATAGCTGCTAGTGTCTGGAATCAAACAAAAACACATTTTGGGAAGTAATCGATTCCAGGAATATTTTTTATTTATTTATATTGGGTATAAGTAAATAAATATTTATATATTTTACGTGTTCTCTAACATATAAGTTCCTGGTATTATATATTTATTATATTTTACCTGTTCTCAATAGATGTCTTAAACTATAATAATTGTTTGTAATATCTTTTGAGAAAATGAATCGTGTTTTTCAGAAGTAGCACACATCCAGTAACCTCAACTTTACAGGACGGACAAAAAACTGTCTGGTACAAATTTTTTCTAAAATTATTATATTTTTTTCAATACACATTTGTCTATTGTACTCCTTATTATATATATTGTAGGAAAATTTTGTACCAGACAGTTTTCGTCCGTCCTGTAAAGTTGGGGTTACTGGATGTGTGCTACTTCTGAAAAACGCGATTCAAATATACTGAAAATCTTTTGAAATCTTTTTAAAAATTAGTTTATTCTGATCTTGCTAAGTTTTTCTCGGTCTTTCACGACTCTGTGCTTAATATCTTAACAAATAGTCGAATAGAAACGTCATAAAAAATATGTTTATAGGAAAATCTTTATATTGTTTTGGATGTCGTAAAGTCATTTTCATATAATAACGTACTAAAATAACTTATTCAGAATCAAACGGAAAATAATAAAGATGATGACCAGCAGGCTCCGGATATATCGACGATGATTACGGGCTATAAATCGTAGAAAAAAATCACCTTAGAAACTTGTCATCCCCGCCGGTCGTAAATTTCTCGTAATATGACGAGAGATACGCTTGCCGATTCGTCGGATATGTTTATTATGTACGGGAAACCTTCTTGTATCGATCCTTTTGTTATCTTTTGCCCTGCCATTGGCTCGACTAATAAAGCGTTCCATAAAATCCAATCTTATTCACGAGCAAGAGCAGAATCCAGAATAAGGGAATCAATCCATTGTTGGTCCGTCAACATATAAGCTAAACATCGCGAGAACCTGAATATATTTACAGTAGCGAGCACAGAAATCTTTTCACACTGAAAATATCGGTTTTTTGTAATTGTATATTTTTTTTTTGTGATTTCTTGATAGCTTTTCACTCCAAATTATTAAGCAACACTGTTTAAAGATGATCTGCAAGAAAAGTGCCTTCTTAGGGATCAAATTTTTTTTTTTCTTAATTTTAGAGTTAATTTGTAGATTTTCGATTTTTTGTCACAAAATTTAAAAATGCTCACATAATTTAAATAAACACATATTTATTTCAAATAAAATTACATAGGCATATAACACTAACAATTATCAAAAACCAACAAAATCAGTACTTTTGTAAATTAACTCTAAAATTAAGAAAAAAAAAATTTTTGATCCCTAACAAGGCACTTTTCTTGCAGATCATCTTTAAACAGTGTTGCTTAATAATTTGGAGAGAAAAGCTATCAAGGAATCACAAAAAAATATATATATAATTACAAAAAAACGATATTTTCAGTGTGAAAAGATTTCTGTGCTCGCTACTGTATATTCCATCGTAAAATCTAACAATTTGTAATACAAGGTTTGGAAGGGGTCAAGGCTGCAAAATAAATACGAAAAAAACATCGTTGTAAAGTAAATTAATATTGAAAGATACGTAGGTATAATAAAAGAGAGATGTATTACTTATAAAAAATCGCACGCGATCCTTAGATTAGGGTAATTTGAGCGTTTTTGGGGAAAATACTTATGCAAGCTTTTCCGTTAAAAGGAGATGGTGTCTGGAATTTGATACCTAATTCAGTAATCATTAAACATATTTCTTTAATATTTGCAAACACTTTATGTTGTAAACGTACATTAATAAAGTAATATGCGATTCAACAAAATAATAATAATTATAACTACTAACCACAAACAAAGAAAAAATGACATAAAATATGTATTGAATTGGATCATCGAAATTAAATAGTCATCTGAGATATTTTATAAAATTTTGAAAACTTGTAATTTGTGTATATATTAAAATATGGTTTAAGTTTTATTATTATTATTATTATTTTGTTGAATAGCTCTTTACATAATAATTAATTTAAAATATATAGCTATCATATTGATTCTCATGACATGTGATAGGTAGCTAATCTATCGCCATTTTATTGTCACGTGAATTCTACACCAGACCAAAGACAGTGTGACAATCACACTGCCATCGCCGGGAATCGAACCCGAGACCTTCGGTGGCAGTCGTAGCACTTGCCACTCGGCCACGAAAGATGTATATTCTTAGTGTGTGCAATTCAGAAGAAACATGTTGAGTTTATATTTTAGAATTGTCAATTGAGAATTGTTTTGTTATTATTTAATTTATTTAAGAATTGTTTTGATATTTGTGATTTACGTAAAAAGAAATATTAAAATATTAAATGTTAGACATGAAGACTGCTGATTTGGAGACCATGGACGGCAAAGAGAAGTGCAGGGAAACCGTAACTACGGTAGAAAGATGACCTGAACCGACATGTTGGAATAACGTGGATGCAGTCTGCACAAGACAGAGTGAAGTGGAAGCAAATGGAGTAGGCCTTTGTCCAGGGAGTGGACAGCAATAGGCTGAAGAAGATGAAGAATAAAATATAACCTCACATTTCTTTGGTTATTCCTGATTTTGTAGTATTATATTTATTGTGTATCCATTCATTTTTATTTGAATCTTAAATTAAAAACTAATCACTTTTTTATTACATTGAAATATTATTTACTGATACATAAGTATGAATACAATACAGAATCTGACATACATATTTCTGGAAGCCGCAAAAGTTTGTAAATATTTTATGGTATCATATAATATTAACCGACCCTACCAAAAGGACACAGATGTGAGCTTGAGTTCTTGGATATAGAATTGAATTACCTTTATCAAATGTACTCATCTATCGATGCTCATTTTTATATTACAGGATAATAACTTTTGCGCTGTTTCAGGACACTAATAATATGATTATTTCGACATCAAACATGAGAATTCGAAATGAGCTCAACTCGTGAATAGAAAAGGATTTATGATTTCACACAACTAATTTTTTATTGGCAAGACAGCAATAAAATATAGTTTGATTTATATGTGGCACCTTTGTCACTATAAGTGTTTCTTCTCACGCATGGAACCATTTTTATAGCGATTATTTATCACCTTGTCTTCTTAACGGCGAAATTTCCTCTATGAAATATTAAGTAACCCAATCATAAATTATTTCTATACACAATATTGGTGTCATATCGGTTTACAAAAAATTTAAAACCTTCCATCATAAAAAGTTCACGAAATAAAATCACAAATATTATTTTTGTTATATTTGGTGAGGTGGTGAGGGTGTTGAACACGTCGGTATAACTACGCAGGGTGTCGATAGCTGCGGGGCGGAGTCCGGGCGGCGAGCAGCTGAGGATGATGTTATGTAGTGTCGTTTAGCTGAAGCGAAGATTCGCCAGAAGCTATCTTACGAAGTCGAGTTGATTTGTAGATCGGCGAGACGGAGTCCGAGATCCTTCGTGACGTAGACTTGGTAACGTTAGAAGTCGGAATAATGACTGACGTGGTTGGCTGTACGGCTTTTATATGTTTTGCTTCTTTTGCACACGATACTCTGCCAGACAACCTCTAGTAACCTTTGTGTATGAACCCGGGTCCTGATTCATCATTTTTTGCACTCGGCTATCGGCTTCGTTAGGCTGAGAATCTATTGTGTCAGGTGTTTTGATTGTCCATGCAATGTATTTCGCTATTGTAATATGCAGGTACAGCAGTCTGAGTTCATTGCCTCCACTCGTGTGGTCTCAAAGTCCTGCATGGTTTGTTAATCCCACATATCTCCAAATTTTGCAATCATACGTATGGTTTTTTGTTGGTTACCAAGTAAAGTTCTATGAATTTCAATCAAAGATAAGTTTTATAAATATTTACGTACGGTTATGTTTTAAAATTCAATCATTGGAAATTTCCTCACAGAAAAAAATAGTGATTGATGAATGTACTAGATAGTTTTATGAAATTTAAATGTATTTTACTGGAAGAATTTTAAAAATAAAAACTCAAAAAAATATATTTTTCCGATAACGTGTTAGGTTCCCCGATGATGGGGATCACTGATGCGAATGCTCTCTTGACACAGTGATTTCCTTGGAAGCATTACTGTAGTGGTTCTCCATTGCCTTCTCCAGGAATTTTCTTTAGGGTTACCTTCCTTTAGCTAGTGGGTCTAGGTTTAGAGGCGTCGATGTTACGTCATAAGCCTTCTCCCTAACTCCTATGTCCCTGATGATAAGATGTGTGATCACAAGGACTACTCTAGGATGCCAGAAAGTCGAAAATATTGAGAGTATTGCTATTTTCAAGCAAGCTGACGATAACAGCATATTATTATGTACACATTCGAGGATATGTCCCACCGTGACATTTCCAGTCATTCGAGTCCTAATGATGGTTAAAAAATGTTATTTTATATGACAGTTATTGTAAATGCACAAATTTTCATGATTACATTTATTTTTAATTGTGAATTGGAAGCAAAATAGGGGATATTATCATTTAAGACTATTATTCATAATTATTTAAGAACCTCTTAAAGTTAAAACTTTCTATAATAACTATAAAACGGGTTTTAAATGGTAAAAGTAATGGTTGGGCCGGGTCATATATCAAATCAGTTTATTTCCTCAAAATATATTACAAACAACAACAATAGTAACAACAGACATCTATTGAGAACAGGTAACATTGAATGCCTTCTGAACGTACTTTCACGAATACGAAAGACGTCGATCCGCGAAGCGATCATGTTCAGCAGTGTGATTGCTCTCCCCACCGGTATCACCAGAAGCAGGTTGGTTCTGCATTCTGGGAGATAAAACAGTATGTGCTGGCATGTCGAAAGTAACCATCCGGAACATAAAGATTGATAGCCTCCAAGATGACGGTCTCAAAGAATCCCCTGATAAATCTGATGAAATGTGTACGTGTGCACCCACCCCTCCTCATTAGCAAACTATTGGTTCCCAGCATTCCCAAGAGGAATGCCGTGGGATAAAGTCACGGATAGCTACCAAACTACTATACAGGATCCGTCTAATTCCTAGGTTCTCAAAGTAGGCGATAACGCCCCCTTGTGGGCGTTTGAGACTTTCAGTGAGGCAGTAGCAGTAGCAGATAAAAAAATATAGTCAAAAAAGACAAAAGAAAACACGCTAATCACGTAGGTACTAATAAAGCAAATTAAACTTAAATATTGATTTATTTTGTTATTGTATGTATTGTAATCATTTTCCCATATTTCGAATAACTTTTATGGGAGGGAGCGTTGAACATTTATTTTTAAAAAGGGCGGTGGCCCAGAAAAGATTGGAAACCTATGGTCTAATTGGATTGAGGGACGAACAGTTTTTTATCACATATCTTATCATCCCTTTAATTTAATTGATTACTAATCACCATTATAGTGTGCGAAAACACCTGTATTTATATGTAAAAGTGTTCGAAAGAAAACCTTGGAGAATAGTTCTGTTGCAATATAACATCCCTGCTTGGAGCTGCTGTATCAAAAGTAGAAATATCCAAGATGTTGTTTAATCTCCGATAGCAGAGGAACAATAACAAGAAGAAAAATAATGAAAATGTAAAAAATAACAAAATAGCATAAAAAAATAAGAAACGAGAAATTATATCAATTAAATTATTTACGTCTGATTTAACCACAATTCTAATGTGGTCACTATTAATGGGCGAATAGTTTTACTGCCTCAGAGACCCGTTCTCACCTTTTCAAAGATAAATTATTTCAGTGAGGCTGGGTATCTTACATAGTGTAAATATCATATGCGCACGAATACACGATGTACAGGTATGACCTTTTATTATTAACCTAGTACCGGTGGTGGCACGGTTCGCGGAGCAGAGACTGACAGATAGGAGATTAAAATTTAAAACTTCCATTACGCTACCTTCACTGTCACTACCGCTAACCAAAAGAAATATGTACTATGTTTTCATATATTCTGCGCTTAGACGTCAACTTAAGACGTCTCTTTTTTTAATATAACATTATGATTATTTGAGTGAGGAAATTGCCTTCGCGTGTGGTGATAATGGAATTTGAAGGATCCAAAATTCTGTTCTCTCAGCTGTCAACGCTTCAAAGACTCCCTAAAAGCAAACTTCTAAAAGACTAACATTGATAGAGAATACTGGGAAAAGATTGCAGATGACAGACTTATTTGAAGAATAACACTACATAACGGCATGCAGGACTTTGGAGTATAGCGCAGAAACGACCCCGTAGAGAGAAAAAGGAGACGAAATGAAAGACCATCGGGAGACGGTGCAATGCCAACATCTTCCGCTACTCTATATGCCTCAGAGTGTATGGATTCAGGTTCGGACAATTTGGTCACATGAGGACCCACATCCACGATGCGACGGACAGTCGATGATAATGATTTTTATGAAATTATAACACTCGGCGCCTCTGGAAACCACACAGAGTCTGAAAAACCTTGTGCCACAATGACGAGGGAAGAAATAGAGATGGTAAAATGCCATTTTTAGGAGAATTTTCACACGAAGAAGAAGAAGATTACTAAATTGTATTTTATTACGAGATATATGAGAATAGATTCCTAATAAATATAAATAAAGTGATTATTATGAATGAAAATGTCAGAATGAAAATGACGAAACATAAATAATAATAAAAAAAAATATATAATAAAACTTCTAGAAAACAGATGTTTTTATTCAAATAATTGTTTAATATGGAGTTTTACATCATAGTTCCAGAAACAATTATTAAAATGTATTGAACCCTAAGGCATTAATACTGTGGAATTCCATAATAATGTACTTAGGAAAATGAAAATAACTTCGTTTAATCCACAAAATATTTAAAAAAACACAACATGTTTCGGAGGATACCTCCATATTCAGGTGTAAAAATCTAATAAAAACTAAACAAATAAAGACTAATATAATAAACGCATTTAAAATTAGACACAATAATATAAATTTCAAAATTAAACTGGGCTATTTGTAAATTAGTATTAATAATTATTATTATTAGTACTTATGACAAATAGCCCAGGTTAAACACAAGTGGAAGCCTACTACATATATAATAAGAAAGAAGTTGTCTATTGAAAAAGAAATGTATTTATAATTGTTTGTTGAGATTAAATTAATAAGTAAGTAATGTTAATTATGGCTGATGGTTCTCTCCTACACTGGTTTTGTATACATTTCGGAATCACATTACATAACAATAAAATGACAATAATACGTTAGTCTAGAAATTCCATCCCCGCAGCAAGCAAATAAGATTGGCCTGGTGTCGGTTTAACGAATTAACGATAGCACCGAACAAACTTGGCTCCAACTGTCTAAAATGTACTTAACAATAATGCCAATGTAGGCCGAAACAGCAGTTAAACTAGCTGAGACTGCTCCCCCGCGGCCCTTGACGACTTTTATCTCTTTAGTTCCAGAACCGACACCTCATCCAACGAGGTTTTGATTACATTAGGAAAGGGGGTAAAGAGTTATTGCAGATCCGGCAGCGACACAACGAGGACACGAGCCAATCGTTGCGATCGATTCTTTAGATAATGTTTAATTTGGAATTCAGTCCAAATTCAAAATAGTTTAATCTCGATGGAACTATTTTGACTGGAATGGGGTTACAATTAGCTAGAATGATTGTTATTTATATAAGGAACGCATCCATTATATGTCATATGTTATGAATAGCTATTAATTAACGTCAGAAATAACAGATAATGCAGAATATTAACGAAAAGTTATTTAATACAGAAAATAAAAGTTACAATACAATAAAAAATATATATTCATATGTGATGAATATTGAGAGAACTCGACTGATGAGATCAACTATCCGCCCAAATCTGCTGGAAGCCAATGTGAGCTCCGATAATTTCCAACTAGAACTTAAAAACCAATTTGACGCGTTAGAAGATACCGAAAATGTTGACGAGGAGAACACATGTATAACAAAAATCCTATACGAAACCGGACGTAAACACTTTCCAACGAAGCGTGATGGAAAGAAGTCCAAACTTTCCAGCGGCTTGGCTTCAATTACTTCCCGAAACTTGAGTAAACAGATCAATTCGGCGATTCGAAGGGATCTTCGAAACGCAAACACACAAATGATCAAGGACGCAATTGAACAGAATAGGGGGTCCAAAGTGTTTACACAAAAACTGGGCAGAAGCCAACTGACTAAACTGAAAAATGAAGACGGCAATATCGTTACCTCCAAACCAGAGTTACTCGCGGAAGTCGAAAAATACTATGGACGTCTCTACTCTAAACACGCTACAAGGCCCGTACTACATGACGAAGATGGTGATCCCAGAGCTAAAATAACCCGCCACCATACTGACGATCTCCCAGAGATAAACATAGATGAAATTGAGATGGCCCTGAGACAGCTGAAAAACAACAAGGCACCAGGAGAAGATGGAATCACCACAGAACTTCTAAAAGCCGGAGGACTCCCAATTCTATGCGCACTACAAAAAATGTTTAATTCCGTACTGCGTAAGGAATGCACACCGAAAGCGTGGAGCGAAAGTATCGTGGTCCTCTTTTTCAAAAAAGGAGACAAGACTTTGTTAAAAAACTACAGGCCGATCTCACTCCTAAGCCACGTTTATAAGTTGTTCTCAAGGGTCATAACAAACCGTCTTTCCCGCAGATTTGACGATTTTCAGCCTCCGGAGCAGGCTGGGTTCAGAGCAAACTTCAGCACCATAGACCACATCCATACAGTTAGGCAGATTATCCAGAAAACAGAAGAATATAATCGACCCCTATGCCTTGCCTTTGTGGACTATGAGAAGGCCTTCGACTCTGTCGAGACCTGGGCTGTTCTGGAGTCTCTGCAGCGAAACCAGATTGATTGGAATTACGTACAGGTGTTGAAATGCCTCTATAATAACGCCACAATGTCCGTTCAAATCCAAAACCAGAAGACCAAACCGATTGAGCTGCAACGGGGAGTCAGACAAGGGGATGTGATATCTCCGAAGCTGTTCACTTGTGCTTTGGAAGATATATTTAAAACTTTGGACTGGTCTGAACGTGGCCTCAACATAAATGGCGAATACATGTCTCACCTTCGTTTTGCGGATGACATTGTTATTCTGGCGGAATCTGCTGGGCATCTAGAAGGCATGCTAGATGAACTGAACACTGCATCCAGACGAGTGGGTCTCGGGATGAATTTGGACAAGACGAAAGTCATGTATAATGAACATATTATCCCGGGATCAGTAACCGTCGATGGGTCGGCTCTCGAAGTGGTACAAGAATACCCATATCTTGGCCAAATCATACAATTAGGACGAAACAATTTCGAGAAAGAAGCCAACCGAAGAATTCAGTTGGGTTGGGCAGCCTTTGGGAAATTACGTCATGTTTTCACTTCCAAAATACCACAATGCCTCAAGACTAAAGTCTTCAACCAGTGCGTTTTGCCAGTCATAACATACGGAGCCGAGACGTGGACATTGACAAAAGGTCTAGTCTACAGATTCAAGGTTGCCCAGCGCGCCATGGAAAGAGCCATGCTTGGAATAACCTTGAGGGATAGATTTAGAAACGAATTTATTCGACAACAAACCAAGGTGACTGAGGTGGCTCTACGGATAGGCGGGCTGAAGTGGCGGTGGGCTGGCCATATCTGTCGGAGAACCGACAGCCGATGGGGAAGACGGGTTCTGGAGTGGAGACCGCGTACAGGATTCCGTAGAGTTGGACGTCCCCCTGCCCGCTGGACCGACGATCTGAAGAGGATTGCTGGACATGGATGGATGGGAGCGGCAATGGATAGGGGGCGGTGGAGGGCTTTGGGAGAGGCCTACATTCAGCAGTGGATGACAGACGGCTGATGATGATGATGATGATGATGAATATTTATGGTTATCAGACGATATATTTAGCGAAGTCTTTTCGTTCATATAACGTATCAACATATGGAAGCTAAGGAGAGAAAGATACCACCTCCTTCGGCCTGTTGAGAACCCGTTCCATGTGGCGCAGGACAGAGATGGGTTTGCTGCAGTGATCGCAACCATACCACCAGACGGGGACCTGACATAGCACCAGCAGAAGAATGAATATATCAAAAATATTTGTAATCACTGAAAAAATCGCAAATAATACCATGATAAAGCAGTTTAGGTTTCTTTTGTTTTAATGGAAATTACATCTAAGAAATATAAAATATATTTAATAATGGTTAAAACTTTCGTACAATAAAAGTTTTATTAAACTTTAAATGAGTGAAAATTTTTTTGGTTTGTGAAATTAAATTAATTTTATTTTTAATAATGATGAAATTCGTAATTTAAAAATATATATGCGAGAGGCATATGTCGCCTTGCTAGGGCATTATCCAATGTTTTAAAATTACAATTGATAATAATTATTTTACATAGTCCATTGTTTTGGCCGAAACACTATGATAACATAACATTTTGAACTGTTCAATTTAAATAACTTTGTTTTATTTATCACAGTTTTTTTTTTTTTTTTATTAATTAAATACGGCGTTTATTTAGCTAAATTTCATATCTAATATATGAAAATACATTTTAAATTTACAATATTTTTACGCGACAGCTGTTTTAATAAAAAATTACGGTAGATGAAACAACTGTCGCGTAAAATAAAATACAATTGTGGTAAAAAAAACGAAGTTATTTAAAATAATAATTAAATAAAACGATGTTTTTTAACTACTTCCACTTTTGTCTTTATTTAGACAGCGACCGGTTTCGCCAGGCTCGCTGGCATCGACAGACTGGTAACACTATTGTTAACTTAGTCCTTTATATACATACAGATCAGGGGTGGTAAACATGATGATCTGTATGTATATAAAGGACTAAGTTTACAATAGTGTTACCAGTCTGTCGATGCCAGCGAGCCTGGCGAAACCGGTCGCTGTCTAAATAAAGACAAAAGTGGAAGTAGTTAAAAAACATCGTTTTATTTAATTATTATATAAATGAACTTCCATCTAGAGATTTCAGTAAAATCATTTGAAGTTATTGAATTTAACAGTTAAAAAAAAATTTACATTATTTATGATAATGCATTCGCTAGGCAAAATTTATCACTCTCATAAATGTAGTAAGACTTCTAGAAAAGATACGCTTTTAGTTTTATAAAATATTTAAGTCATAAATTTCGACACGAATGGATGACACAAAGTTGGAATGTGGAAGATTCTATAGAAGCAAGAAGGATACAATATAAGAAACCACGCGATTTTTGGAAGCTACATATATACATCATATGTATTATACTTAAGCAATAAATAACGTCATTATGTGGTATGTTTACGTAAATAACGTAAACAGATTGCTCTCTAAAGTATTTTATTAGGCTCTCAAGCTTGTAATGAAATACGTGTACGGCGTAGAATAATAAATCGTGAATAATCGAATACTAGGAAAATAATTTACATCGGCCTTTACTGCGCTTCAGATAAATTAACGGAAGATAACCGTTTGCTCTTCTATATAGAAGACTCGGAATAATGACTATTTTTATTACCTACTTAAATTTATACATGCCGAAGTTTTATTTAATTTTGACGGAACCAAATGGGATGGAAAACGTTTTAGAAATATCGTAGAGCCAGAGGCTATATATAAAAAAATGAATGCACGAAGAGGCGTTTATTTAAATTAATTCCATATTTAATCTGTTGAAATACAACATAAATACAATAAAAATTATAAATAAAAACGTTGGTTTTCTAGAAGTTTTAATAATATTTATGAAAGTGACATGTTTGAAAGGTATAATATGCCTCGAAAGGCAAAACATGTCACTCCAATAAAATACAATAAAACTTCAATAAAATAGATTTTTTCATAAATACATATTTAAAATACTTTCATATGAAACACTTAGTTTGTGGTGTGGCATTGAAGCTCTGGCGGGAACGAAACCGGTTGATTATTAAAAATAAAGTAGCGTAAAAACAAATTAAAAGTGTATTCTTCTTTTAAATATAGTTTTACATAGTCGTTAAAGAAACAATATATTGTTTTATATTATATAATTTTCATATAAATTATTTAAGCAATAAATAGAAATTTCTTGGTAAAAGATCACTGTAAATAATGAAAATAAAAATAAAATCATAATATTTAAGAAGTATTTATTACACAAAAATTATATATCAGCATTTTGATTCAAGAAACTGCATATAAATTGAATATTTCAGTATATATGCATTTTCTTCATATATAATATAAGCGTATTTTTTAATAAGTACCGTTTTGATATTTAAAAAAAACTAGTAAACTTTTTGTAAAAAAAATATTTTTACTTGAAAGACCACAGTTTTATTAACCTCTCTACATAATTACCACCAATATTAAGACAACCGAACTACAAAGTTTTGTATTTCTGTGACAATTTGGCATAAATAATCGTCACTTTCAGCATTATGACGCTCAAGAAAAGTCTGGCGGTAAACTTCTATCACGACGGAATACAGAAGCTTGTAGTTATTTGAAAAAGTTAATAAAACTATGGTCTTAAAATAGAACTGTTCCAAAAGTTTATTTGTTTGTTTTTAAATATCAAAACGATACTTATTTTAAAAATACCCTTATAAATTTTTATATATATATACTATAATATGTAACAATGCGAAGAATAAATTAAGAGGTAGTCAGATCATCTTATATATTTCATTCAAAATCACCCCAAAGGATCCATAATAAGAAATACGACAGGTGGTCAGAATGACCTCTGTGTATTTTAATGAAAAAGTGGTGGTCAAATCGACCTCTTTACGTCCCTTAAGGTTACTCAGATACGCCATAAGAGGTTATATCGCCGCTGAATGGCATTGCAGGGTAGGGACGATAATGAAGTTGGCTTATGCGAAAATTCGGCAATGCTGAACCGACACAGCACCATTCATGGCATTCACTTTATGTTAACCCATATCCGAAAGCTCTTCTCGGTCTGACTATTTAAATATGTTTAAATACTTATTTTGGTTACAATTACTGTACTCACACATAGCTTATAAAATATGTCAAAACTGACCACATTTGTGAAAAAAAATGTATATAACTAACTAACTAACCATCACGCCGTCTCCCCGAAGGTAGGCAGAAAGAATGGACTGCCACACTTTTCTTTCTTGACATATTTCTCTCGATTCCTCAACATTAATACATCGTGTCTTGCACGCACGTCGACTTTTCTGACTCCTCACGTGGCCGACATTCAATACTTGATTTATTTTATCATGCTACGTTTTATTCGGTCTTCCTCTATTTCTAGTTCCATTTACATCGCTAACATTTTTTTTACCATTCTTTCTTTCCATGTGTCCAAACTATCTTAATGATCCTTTCATTATTTTGTTCATAACACTATCATTCGCACTGCATTCACTTCTTATATTTTCATTTGACATTATCATGCACAGAGTATCCACATATTCGTTTAAGAGATCTCATTTCTACAGCATTTATTCTACTTACATCCTTTTTTACCATTCCATGCTTCCAAAAACTAATATTTATATTTATATAATATCACCAATGAAGGGCTTGTGTGTCCGAAAAATGCTTAGTATTTAATTTATATTTTTTTTAATAAAGTGAGTGTTGTATACAAAGTCTATAAAAAAAGAAACATTATAAAAAAATTATATTGTTAATAAAAGAGGTGTGCATAGTTAATTTAGATAATAAGCTGCAGCGTGCATTTCACAAAAGCTTCGTTAGGCAATTAATAATTAAATATTTGAATAAATAGAATTTCAATTTGTATTTTCACAACTGGCATTTTTTTTATTTGCGGACTATTTTTGAATCGATGAAGGACCGAAACATATCTGCAAATAAAAAAATATCTATTGTGAAAATTCAAAGTGTTATTCTATTTATTCAAATATGAATCCACAACACAAGTGAAGGCGAATATAAAAGAAATAATCGAATAAATTAAAAGTTACTGGTTTTGTTTTGTATTTCAGTGTGTTTATAGCTTAAAATATGTATTAAATGGCGTAGTTTAATATTAAGAATGGCACATTTTCTGCAATTAATTACATTAAAACACTATTTAAAAAAAAGTATTTTCTCGAAATGTTTCGGAGGCTGTATGTCTTCATCATGGGATGAACGATTGTTAATATAGCTCTCCAGATGAAGAAGATATATAACTTAAATAATAAACTTTAAAGTGAAATAAAATAGTGTCTTAATTCGTAAAAATTCGTAAAAATTCCCTCTATGTGGAATTCTAATGTTAATGCCTTAATTTGATCATATAATATATCTCAACGATGGAATTTGGTAGCTATTTGTACCTTGATCCCATCGATTTCCTTTAGGGCATGCTGGGACCAATACTTTAAGGATAATAAGGGATAGATTTACACTTACCCATTTGTTTAGACTTTTTAAGGGTTAGCTTATTGATTTTTGTCATTACCTTTGATTATAATTTTTCCCAAATACCTTTTTTTTTCATTTAAACACAATTTATTTTATTAGCCTTACTTATTGCACAGTAAAATTACAAATACTGATTTTTCATTGATTTATTCCACTAACTTCTTCTTCTTCTTAATTAAGGTCGTATACAGTATTTATAATGGTGAGTTGTCCTGGGATGATGACATCCAGCAACCCTCCACCGTTTCGGTGTCTTTCCTGGCGGTCTCTTGCTGCTGGGGTTATAATCTTTGATCATTTTTGCAATATACTTCATGAGGTCCACATGATCCTTCCAAAAGTGCCAACTACTTCTTCGTACCTTACTATGTCTTCAACATCACAGACAGGCTTTGTCGTCTTAATTCTGATCCGATCTCTGAAGGTTCTGCATGCGATGTAGCGTAGGGTTATCATTTCTGCTACTCTGAGAAGGTTTTTAATTCTATTGGAATCGGTTCTGACTTCTATCCCTTACGTCATGATGGGGCCTTATATAGCATGTATTTGTTCCTCCATAGGGTGTAGCGTAAGCTGCCGGCCACGGCTGTTGCTTTTTTGGTTTGTGTTAGCACTTCATCATATCGCCTCTTTGCGAGAATAACGTGTTATCTCGAAAAATTTGAAAATTGAAAAATGAATCAAGATACCCGCCTGAAAGAGACAACGTGACAACACAATATACCACTATTGTGTTGTCTATTTCCCTCATGAATTCTACGTTTTTCACTTTAAAAATACCATGTTTTAGTATAAAATAAATTTGAAGACGACAGATTTAATTATCGAATAAAAAAACACTTTTTTCGAAATGTCACGTTATTCTCGCAAAGAGGCGATATAGCTACACGAGTTAATTTATCTTGATATACCTTCATCATTAAGACATTGGTAAAAAAGCTTCAACGATACAAATTGTATAATTTATTAGTTAATCGTTGGTTTATAGGATTACAAAGTGATATTCATTTTAAAGATCGCTTTCCTATAGGCTTTAAAAATACGTTTTTTTTTTATTCAATAATCGGCGATAGAGAAACCTTTTGTTTTTTACAAAGATAACATTCAATGGATTACCAGCATTCAAGAATACCCACCGTACGATCAGGTGGTGGGGTGGGGGCAGCGGGTCGGGGAAGCCGAGCTTAGAGGAAATGGCAAAGAGATTATACTGTTCAGTTTTTAAAGTGACTCTCAGACCGCTGAATTTAATTTTGTACCGGCAATGTGGATGAAATTAATGCGGTAAATACAACGAAAAATCAGTGAGTTGAAAAAAATTTAAATAATCGCCGTTATTACTAAATGTGTGTACGTTTTTCAAAATAAAAATACGGTATCAACTATAAACATAACTTATCTATAAACATAACATTTAAAATTCAGGAATACGTCTTATATTCAATAGGTGTGACATGTTTTTTCTTGCTGAAAACATGTCACTTACATAAAATATATTAAGAAATCCACAATAATGATGTGTTCGTCAATATTATCATAAAATTTTATATGGAATTCAATAAGAAATAAACTATTATATGATAGTACATAATGTACATCGTTTAATTCAAAATAAGTCAAAACTTTTAAAAAGAGGTAACTTTTCAACAATTTGTTTTAAATATGGATTTTTCTTTTTTGACTATAGTAAAATAAATAGATAGTCAAACGATTAAAAATTTATAATATCGACAACATACAAATGAAATTGCAAATTATGAAGAAAAAAAACTTTAATATTTACTATATATATTTGTATAGGTTAATATCCCCTTATAATACAAAATATCAAAATATTTCATATATTATATATTATTACGGGGATATTGATTTTTTGCTTCCACCGATTTCGGCAGTTCGCATTCCAACAGTCATATTTTGATAAGATTGCCTTAATTTATATTTTCCTTTAAATATTATAAAATGTTACCCTTAAGTACCTATATTATATCTTGAACAATGATGTTAAACTCTTTATTAAAAAAATATTACGATTAAAAACGACTGTTTTCTAGAAGTTTCATTCTAATTTATGGGATTGACATGTTTTGTCTGTCTAAGGAATTATCAAATGTATACAATATACAAAAAAATATATGGTGCTTTAGATAAACTAAACATGTTATTACCATACATTATAATGAAACTTCTAGAAAACAGACGTTTTCATTCGTATTAATTACATGAGAATAATAATGAAATAAAACGACGTTTTTTTAAACTACTTCTACATTGGTCTTTATTTCGACAGCGACCGGTTTTGCTTGGCTCGCTGGCATTGACTGACTGGTCAAAGACATACGATATGAAAACTTCTGTTTTATAGAAGTTTTATTTAGAAGTTTGACATAGACAAGATCAGTCTGTCATTCATCAATCAGATTTCATAAAGAGATATTAGTTAAATCGTTTGAATGTCTTAATTACCTAACATATGATATCATTTTTCAAAGACCAAGATATGAAGTGTAATATTTTAGATAACAACAATAACAACAAACCATCACGCCGTTTCCCCGCAGGAGTAGGCAGAGAGAAATAGATCAAACAAATATTATGTTAGTGCTACACGTGTCCACAAATTGAAATGCGCGCAACGATCCATGGAGCGGCAAATGTTGTGCATAAGTCTTAGTGATAGAATTACAAATGCAGAAATCAGACGCCGAACAAAAGTCGCCGATATCATGGATCGGATCGCAAAATTAAAATGACAATGGGTAGGACACGTAGCCAGACAGCCAAGTTCAAGATGGACTCCCAAAGTCTTTAAGTGGAGGCCATGGGAAAACAAAAGGGGTGTCGGTCGGCCACAGAAGAGATGGGCCGACGATATTGTTGTGGTGGCCGGGAATGGATTGAAACGGCACAGGATAGAGAAAAATTGAGACAAATGGAAGAGGCCTACATCCAGCAGTGGAGGGAAGGTTAGGAAGAAGAAGAAGAAGATGTTAGTGCGAATGCATTGTCTTTTAAGTTTATAGTTAGTCCGAGTTTTCAAATCAAATCAATCAAATCAAATCAAATCAGTTTATTAAATTAATAGACATTACAAACAGGAAAATGTTTAAGGCATCTATTAAGTTCAGGTAAAATATCATAAAAATATTACAACAAAGTACCAGGAACGCATTAGAGATGGTTCGACATTAGGAAGACAAGATACTTTCTAAAGTCAATAGTATTTGCCCCCTGAACGTACTTTCACTAACATGAAAGACGTCGATCTCCGAGGAGACCGCGTTCAGCAGACTAATTGCTCTTCCCACCGGTGTCACCAGAGGCAAATTGGTTCTGGCGGCCGGTAGGTAAAACAATCTGTGCTGTCGCTGTCGGAGATATCTATCGGGGACAAAAAGACCAACATCCTCCAGTACGGCCGAGTTCTCGAAGTATCCCCTAATTAATCTGAAGAAATGGGTTATTAGATGTCCATCTCTTCGAAGCTGTAAAGAATTGGTTCCGAGCATTCCCAGAAGAAATGCCGTGGGATAGAGCCACGGATAGCTACCATACTCCCTCATGTGTTTCCCCCCTTTCAATAGTACATTTCAAGTAAGTCATACTTGTGATTTTATTATATAAATTTTTTAGGTTATTCAGAGCTCGTGAAGGCAAAATTCTAAATTTGTTAAAGTTATGCCAACAGTGTCGAGGCGGTGTTCAACATAAACTAATTTGCAACTGTGCTGAGTTTCAGACTGTTATATTGGTTACGTTTTAATGTTGCAGTCGAAAATTTGTTCGAAACAAACAAAAGTATATGCTTAACTGGAATGAGAAATAGAATCACTCGAACTTGAAGTATTTCAGAACGCTTGCTAAAAGTTGGATCGTTTTTAAATAAATTTTCATTAAATAATAGTATAATTCATAGAAGCATGGAACTGGCAAGAGAAGGATGAATGTAGAATAAATGCGGTAGAAATGAGATCTCTTAGACTAATAATAATAATAATATGCTAACTTTTAAAGCGCCATTTTTGTGATGTAATCACCTCAAGGGCGCATTAAGACGTGTTTTAAATCTAAAAATCTAAATGTGACCGCTTAAAAAACGATCGGTTTAAAAGTATAGTAGAACAAAGTATAAATGTTTAAATTGGGTATGAAATATGAAAAAGATTAATGTGTGGATACTCTGTGTATGATAGAGTGTCGAATGAAAATATAAGAAGTGAATGCGGTGCGAATGATGGTGTTATGAACAAAATAATGAAAGGATCATTAAGATTCTTTGGACACATGGAAAGAATGAATGAAGAAAGAATGTTTAAAAAAATATGTGCTAACGATGTAAATGGAACCAGACATAGAGGAAGACCGAGGAAAACGTGGCACGATCAAATAAATCAAATATTGAATGTCGGCCATGTGAGGAGTCTGAGAAATCGACGCGCGTGCATGACACGATGTATGAATGTTGAGGAAGCGAGATAAATATGTCAGGAAAGAAAAGTGTGGCAGTCCACTCTTTCTGCCTACCCCTTCGGGGAGACGGCGTGATGGTTAGTTAGTTTTTATAATTCATATTATTATTTTTCCATATTTCGCTTAACCCAGGGGTCCACAGGAGCGGCTCGCGAGTGGCATGCGGCTCTTTTTATATACATTTGCGATTCTTCGAACATTAACTCCAATTTTAACTCAATAAATGCTTGCGGTTATGAACTTCATCATCAAAGTTTAGTTACTTGGCCAATCCTTCATACATGAAATAGTTTGCCTTACACATATGACTCGTTAAAAAAACTATTGTAGCTTTTGGTATTCTCACAATCTTTGGCTCTACATATATATCCGAACAAACATTCTCAACTATAAATAAAATAAACTTAGAAGCAGAATAACGGATGAAAACTTACTCTCAAGTATCCGCCCCTTTGAGGGGGTATCGGACTTCTCGCTGGGGGAGAGGAGGCACCTTGTTGGGCCCCAATCTCCCCTCTTCGATTAATTTTATTTTTATTTTGTACATATTAAAATGTTAGGTTCCCTGTGTTCCTGCTCTTTGTTTCCATGACCAGTATTTTCTCTATTTCCGTAAGATTTTTTTGTATCATTCCACGTTTTGTGTCCCATTCCACACTCTGTCCCACCCTCACCATATCTGTTTGAAATAATTTTATGTTAGGCCATAAAATCATGTACCATATTTTGCTCTGTTTTGTGAGATTGGGACATAGAAGTGAATTGAAATTAAACTAGATTAAATGTGGCCTAGATACCCTTTTGCCTTTTGATTTTTTTTCTGGAATAGTGCATTCTCCAGCTAATATAAAAAATATTAAATCGTATTTTAGAAAAAACATGCATTTGAAAAGACATCATTTATATATAAAATTAATAAATGATTAATTTGCATTTTTATATTATCATCATGTATTATTGTTAAATATTATTTATTAATTCTTACTGATTAAAAATAAGTGTTAATACAAATAGTCCAGGTTCATTTTTAAATTTATATTGTTGTATTGAATTTTAAATCCGTTTTTTAATTAGTCATTCATTGTTTAGTTTTTATTATACGAGGGTTTTTATACCTGATGATGGAGGTATCATCCGAAACATATCGTATTTTTTTAAAAATATTTTGTAGATTAAACAAAGTTTTTTTAAATTTTCTATATTGTATTTTGGTTTTTATAATAAATTATCTCATAATCCAAAAGCTTTACAAATGTGATGGTAACTAGTCGCTGGTTTACCGGCGTGTCTCTTATGAAGCAGATATCGAGGATATGAACTTCGTAATTTACTAGAGGGAGACCTTTTTTCTTATCATTAACGAACGTCAGTAATGTTGGGTACCCCTGTCCTAAAAGATTCCTTCCTCCGCCTGATATCAGCACTCGGTAATTGCGGGATTACCCCTGTCAAGAAGATATTGAAAGAGGTGGGGGCTGCTAGTGAGATGAGAAGGGTAGAGGAAATTGTTTATAATCAAATATTATGTGTTATCACACCTGATATTTGAACGTTTGTACACACTTCAAAGCAAATATAACACCTACGTTATTTGAAATCAATATGTAAATTACAATAATTATAATTGGATACCTTTTCTTTATTTAAATAATAAAATGAATATAGACTTTTCTATAAATAAATTATTCATTCTAGGTATATATTATATCAATGATTTGGTAGAACCCGGAATGATTGGGTAGAACACAGAAGACCGGAAAATACCGATCAACCTGAAACGAAAAGTCTATGAAGCCTGGGTTCTGCCAGTTGGTACTACTGGTCTTGAAACTGTTACATTGTCCAAACAAAGTGCCGAGAAACTACAAGTGACCCAAAAAGCCATTGAAAGAGCCATGTTAGGAATAAGCCTAAGAATAAGAATAAGAGACAAAGTCAGAAACCGATTTATTTTTGAACGTTTATGCTTTTGTTATAAACAATATTATGATTCAATTTAATCTAATTTATATATTTTTAAAATTTTATTCAATTTAAATCTTTATAACATCTGTCAGATCATGTAAACAATTTAATAATATTTTTAAAAATGTATCTTTATAATATGTATTACTGAAGAAGGACTGTTTGTCCGAAACATGTCTATGTAATTTTATTTGTTAAATATAAGTGTATCATAACAACACAAAGTATGGCGTATATGGAAGAAAATCATTTACAATTGCTTAAACATACAATGTTAATTTTTCATATAAGGATATCTAAATAATATTTTGATTTGTAACCATCAATTGAACTGCATATCTATATCAATTTATCAAGATTCTAGACGGCTGATTGTATAGGATGATATAGTATGGTGCTTAATTTTCTTGCGTCTTACAAGTGCGATGCATAGAGAGATACGCGATGATTGAATGCATGCATTTGTAACTCGAAGCATATTTTAAACTAAAGAATACTGTCACATTAGATAGCGTTTATCAACCATCTTCAGAGTAGAGAATTTATTGTTCTCGTACTGCGAAACTATGTGCCTGAAGTGAGAACTTGATAAGCATTCATTATCGCAATGTTGAGTAGGGTAGTGAGAATTAAATCCGTGATAGTAAATGAATGAAAATAATGAATCCTTTAACCCCTTGCCACAAAGCTTTGGTATTCTTGCTTTGCTTTCCATACAATGATTACATTTATCTTGACATGTTTCATTTCTCATTACATGTTCGCCATACTTGTGTTGTAGATGTTTTATTTGTATTTTTTTATGTATATAATTTGTATATACAACACTATTAAAATTATATATCAGACATGTTTCGGGCAACCAGTCCTTCTTCAGTGATTCATATTATAAAGATATGTTTTTTGAAATATTATAAAATTATTAACAAATATGATCAATTTCAACAGATGTTATAAAGATTTATTTTGGAACGTGTGTGCTTTTGTTATAACAAATATTTTGAATCAATTAAAATTTTGATATAATAATTTTAAGTTATTATTGGGATTCAGAAAATTACTTACAACAAAGGAAATAAATAAAAGAGTGGGCTTGGCGTTTAATTTATTTGATCATTTATAATATTTCTTTATTTTTTATTGCTTTTTTAATTTCTAAAATTTCGAGATTGCTCAAAGTTATATTTCTATTATTAACATGCAAAATTTCAAACCCATTATCTTTATTAAATTACTGAAGTATGACTGGTTTTCCAAACATGTCTGATATATAATTTTAATAGTGTTGTATGTACAAAGTACATATGAAAAAAAAGACAGATTAAAAAAGTGAATAACATTTTTCAGGTGACTTAAGCACATTAACCAATATCTAGTTATAATAATTATCGGAATGTTTTTTAATGAATATTTTAATTAATAATTTGGTCGAATTTTTGTATATTTTAATAACTGTGGATTCGGTGGAAAAATATTAGCAGGGGAGGTTTCAATGGAAATGTTAACTTATGTTTTAAGAAACATTTTTGAAAAACAAAGGAATAACATGAACTTCGTTATTTTTTTGCGAGAACCTTTAAATATGATTTTATTCTGCGGTATATTTTATTATAACATTTTACAAAAGCCCTTTATTTTAATGGATGAATATTTTCTTAAAAATAATTTAAATCACATAATTTGTTTTAACACAGCCTTATATGTTTTTTTGGAACCAATCGGTTTCGCTACCACCGAAGCTTCGATAAGGTTACAAAATAACTAGTTGAAAACGGTTCAGTATAAAAACATTTAAAATGATGTTAAAACCAATTATATAAGTTTCTTCTATATTCGTCAAAACTTTGTGTTGTAGATGTTTAATGTTTCATTTTTTATATACTTAGTACACAACGCTCTAACTAACTAACTAACTTACAATCATGCTGTTTCCCTTAAGGGGTAGGCAGAAAGAATCGCTTCCTAAACATTCATACATCGTGGAATGCACGCTCGTCGATTTCTCTGACTCCTCACGTGGCCGACAATCAATATTTGATTTATTTGATAGTGCCACGTTTTCCTCGGTCTTTCTCTTTCTGATTCCATTTAAATCGTTAACATACAATTTTTTTACATTCATTCTTCCCATGTGACCAAACCATCTTAATGATCCTTTCATTATTTTGCTCATAACACCATCATTCGCACCGCATTCACTTATTATATTTTCATTCGACACTCAATAGTATTACACATTCGTCTAAGAGATCTCATTTCTACTTTCATCCTTCTTTTACCAGTTCCATGCTTCGCTTCCATACATAAGGGTCGGTACAAGAACACCATTGTGCACTGCCATTCTAGTTTTTTTGGATGGGTTTTTGTTTGCGATGACAACTTTAAGTGCACCATTCACTTTGTTGCCTGCCCCAACCCTTTGTTCAATATCCCTCTCCACTCGTCCATTTTTTGTAAACATACTACCTAAATACACGAACTCATCTGCTTGCTCCAAAATTTTACCATTCACGCTAATATTGCAGACTGTCATGATTTTTTATTTTTCAAAAATAATTACTTTGGACTTATTAACATTCATCATCAGATCATTTCGCATGCATACCACATACTATTCACCAGGACTCACTTTAAAAAAATTAAATAGGTACTTAACATGTTTCGGACACACAAGCCCTTCATCAGTGATATTATTATATATAAATATAAATATTAAAAATATTATTTAAAAAATTCACAAATGTGGTCAGTTTTGACAGATATTAAAATGATTTATTTCGGAACGTTTATGCTTTTGTTATAACAAATATTATGAATAAATTGAAAATAATCATTTAAAGTTCTTATTGGGGTCTAGGTATTAAATTTCAACAATGGAAATAAATAAGTTATATAAGTGTTTAAAATTATTTGAATAAAAATGAATGTAAACGCTATGTGTGTTTTCGCTGGGCTTGATTTAATGATAACAGCGACATCTCACAAAAATAAATTGTTATTCGTATAATAACAGTGTTTTCAAATATTTAATAATGTTGGAGTATCATAGTTTTTCAGCCAAAGCAATATTATCTGGTTAAAATTTTAAGAGAGGCCTGTCAGATGGAAGAGAAGAGTTAGAAGGGGTAGGAAATCGACGGCACTGAAGAGACTATCTAGATTAAATGGGGGGTGCAAGAAGAAATCCCCATGTGGTTACCCACAATATAACCGTGGGTTATAAACGTGTCAGGAAGAAGGCCAAGAAGATGGAAAGATTCTCTCATGGGATGCCCCCGTTCAAGAACAGATCAATGATATAGAAGAAGTAATCAGTTTAATTTTTACATTCGTATGAATCAGTTAATTTCAATGCAATATTAAAAATATTTAAAAATTCTATTATATTATACTTTGTTTTTATACCACTTTATTTTGTTTTGTCGAACCAACCGGCTTCGTCTGAATTATGAAAACAAACTAAATGTTTTATTTTATTATCATTTAGTTTGTTCTTGTAACCCAGACAAATAATTTAAGGTAGACTTGTAACTTAAGCCGATTTTCATGTCTTTTTTGGAGGGCGTTTTTTTGTAGGAAAATAAAAATGAATCGTTTTGGATATTTAGGATGTTTTTATTTACATATTAAAGATACAAAAAAAAAATTAAAAAATTAAATTGTTTATTATTATTATAATTGATCGAAGTTAACACCTCGAAATAAAAGCGCGTGGGTGGCCCCGGTGATTTTGGCTCTCGATGTTATCTGATATCAAAAATTCTTAATCTAAAGACGTGTCATTCTGGTCGGAACTACAGAAGTTAAATTTTATGGATAAATAACAAAATGGCGGACATTGAAAAAAAAGTCAGCAAAGAAGGGGTTGTAAAATAAAAAGTTAGTGGTGAAAAAATGTCTGGGTAGTTCCAACATGACATGTCTTTAGATTAAAAATTTAAAGAATTTTGATTTCAGATAACATCAATAGCGAAATTCACCGGGGCCACCCACGCGCTTTTTTTTTCGAGGTGCGAACTTAGATCAATAATTATAATAATAATAAACTATAACATTAAAAAAAATCGGTATCTTTAATATGTAAATAAAAACATCCTAAATATCCAAAACGATTCATTTTTATTTTCCTACAAAATAACGCCTTCCAAAAAAGACATGAAAATCGGCTTAAGTTACCAGACCATAATATGTCACTCCTTCCATATTCACCATAACTTTGTGTTCCAGATTAATTGAACAATGTTTATTTAATTGTATCTCAATAGAGACGAAGATGCAAATTGGAAACTGAATATGGTTGATCAAGGTATGACCTGTCAATGGTTGGGTTAAGCGCACGCTTTATGTAATTACAACATTTCCCATACCACCTTTCTTTATGAACATGTATGACAAATTTTTGGAAGTTGTATCAGTTTCAATGTGCCATCTAATAATGTTTATTTCTTTGTAAACAACACTTTAGTAAAAAATTAACACAATAATTAAATTAAAACAAACATGTATTTCAATTTGTAAAAATAAAGAAATGTTGTTTCCAAATAAATAATAATTTTCAATGTATCATTTAATTTGATGTTTTTATTATTCTACTTATTAAAAACATAAAACATATTATACTTATTTGTTTCATAAAATAAGCATATATCACGGAGATAACTCAGATTATTCCATTTCGTGTTTAATTCGTTTCATGAGCTCTTTGAGAGAAATACATCTCGAACTTCAGTACTCAGTATCTGTATCTTCTATACGACTTTGTTTGCAGCGTTCGTTGTAGTAATTGCGGCTTAATGAGAAAATCGTTCAGTAATCCATTTTCAATTAACTCAAGAATTGAATGGAATGCTTCTATAAGTATAGCGAGAGCTATAAAAATACGATTCAGTACTTGATTTACTTGTCTAGCTTTTAAAAGAAAAACATTATTGATAATCTTATGTATTTTTTCAGGTTTAAAAAAAACACTGTATTTATCTTCATTTGCTTAATTGAGGAAAGTATAATTTCATTTGACAGAGCTATGAAGAAAAACGATGTTGTAAAATTAAATGATTTTTTTATGCATTGAAAAGCCTAGTATTTTTTAAACACTTTTTGATTTATTTAAAAAAAAAACACTGTTCTTTATATTTTCTGCTTTATTTAACGATGTTGTAGATTTTTTTTTATGAATTTAAGAACTTTTTTTAAAATTCTTAAAAAACACTGTTTTTTATAATAAAAAAACACTTTTTGCTATTTTTCTCCATTATAACGATGTTATAAAATTCAATGTTTTTTATTAATTTAAAAACTCAGTTTTTTTTTATTCTAAAATAACACTGTTTTTTATATGTTTTGCTTTATTCAGGACTGTGCCCTATTATTTCTCGGAGCTTAACATAATTCAATAATTTCAATATAATTCAATTATATTGTTTTATCGTTTTTATAAAGAATATTGACAGGTGTAAAAATAAATTTTTCATTTGTTCCAATGACAATTTGAATAATTCCTTCAATATTATTTCAAAGTTCTTGCTGGTTAAGTGCCTAATTACAGCTAATTTAAAAAAACGGTGGATACGTAAATGTAACATAAATTAAATAAACACAAAAGTCCGGATCGTCCATGTCAACATGTGCAACATCGAAAAAAACATTATGTGTTATTACATTATGTGCTAAATTTAAAAAAAAACGACGGATTCGTGGAACATAAATTAAATAGACAATATGTGCACCATCTAAAAAGAACATTTTGTGTTAAATTATTTTTATTTTGTTATTTTATTTTATATCATTGTATTTTATATTATTTATTTAAGATTTATTTTGTGGGTGTTGCACGATCGAAGTGTGCGCGGGAGATGCCTATTGGTGGCGATGAGGTTCGCAACCCATCACACCGCGTCTCCCGCGGAGCGAAAAGAGAAGGATGGAGTGCCGCATCAGTAAAAGTGTGACAGTCCATTCTTTCTGCCTACCCTTTCAGGGAGATGGCGTGATAGTTAGTTAGTTAGTTAGTTTCAATGTCACAACCATAAAATACGATTTAAAAACTCATCTACTTAACTTTTTTTTATCAAACACAAATATATTAAATAAATGATATATTAAGTTTTACAGCATTGTTCAATTAACAATAAATACAAATCAATTTTAACATGTTACTTACTTTACTTACTTAGACAGCCGTTGTCGTCCACAGCTGGACACGGACCTCCCCCATACTTCTCCACATATCCCTATCTTGTGCCTTTTCCATCCAATGTAAATGTAAACTTAACAATTTAATCGTTGGTATTGACGTGTAACACCGCCATAGTACAATAATTAATATCCTGTTAGTTTATGTAAATGTTACAATAGCGCTTCTGTAATTATATTCGCGTATGCATCAATAGCCGTGTTTTAGTAACGCATATGAACATTTACCGATAATTGTTACTCAATTACTGCCAAGCTCACGCCCTCGCCAAAGTTCGTGGAATGGTTGGGGATGTCAGGCAGTAATGAAATTGCAACTAGTGAATACAACAAATCGCAAACATAATATTATTTGAAATAAGCTGGAGAAACTGCAACACATACACACAGAACACACACACACACACACATACACACACACATACATGCACACTGTAACATCCAATATTTTGATATTTCAAAAATGTGAAATATCAAATCAATCAAATCAAATCAAATCAGTTTATTTTTACTCTACAGACATTACAAACAGCATAGATGTTTAAGTTTTTATTTATCTATAGGGTACAGGTAAAATATTATATACATACAACATAAACTGACCGATTATGGTTTAGGTCATAATTGAGTTAACATTAGACAGAGGCTTGTGTTAACGCTACCCATCGTTTCGCGTTAAAATTGAGTCAGAATTCCGCCAATTGACGTCCATTACACTATATCGGTCTTTTTCATTCGACATTAGGAATACAAGATAATTTCCAAAGTCAAGAGAATTTGTCTTCTGAACGTACTTTCACTAATATGAAAGACGTGGATCTCAGAGGAGACCGCGTTCAGCTGACTAATTGCTCTTCCCGCCGGTGTCACCAGAGGCAGATTGGTTCTGGCGGCCGGTAGGTATCAATTATTTCATCAGTCTAAACTGCAAGGAAAATCCTCGCAGAATCCTCGAATCCGGTAATGATAGTTAGAATGAAGAAGGAGATCTATCACGGAATTCGCATATACCAGGGCGTCATTGTATTCAAGTTTATTAAAATTAACATATTTATCTGGCTACGTCATTTTTTGGTTTGAGGTTTTCTCCTCTAAGCATGGACGTATTTTTTAGAAATTGCGGAAATAAACTTTTTCACGGCATGGTAATGGAGTATTTCTATAGTGTAGTCTTATCTTCGGAGCCTTGTTCTGCTAATTTTTATTATTATAGGGGCAACATTAAAACCTATTTGTAAAGTCTATTATTGTCATAGAGAATGCGATCAAATTATTCAAATACTAAATTAAAGTCTTCAAGGATAGAAAAATCGTGGAACGTGTGTGCAAAGATATCTTCTTCTTCTTCCTCAGCCTATTCCCGTCCGCTCTTGGACAAAGACCTCCTCCATTCGCTTCCATGTCACTCTGTCCTGGGCAGACTGCATCCAGGTTATTCCGACGTGTCTGTTCAGATCATCCTTCCACCGTAGTTGCGGTTGCCCTGCACTTCTCTTTGCCGTCTACGGTCTCCAAGATACGAGTATATTAGCAAAGATATATCAATACATTACAAAGGAATCAAAAAAAAAATATTTGTTACGAGTTGCATCCAATATTCACGGAAGTAAAGATTTTCTACCTTTTAAAAACTTGGTTCAATGTATAATCGTAATCAGTAATAAGTTTTAACTTGTATTCACAAACGTTAAAAATTTCACAATTAACAATACCAAATTATTATCCTATTGTTTTACACAATAATTTCATACAAAAATCATCAGAACAAACATTTAAATATTCCAGAAACATTCACGGGTGAATTTGAAGAGAATCTAAGTATTCCTCTCTCGCTCTCTTGTATTTAAAATATTATTGTACTCTATCTTTCTGACATGCGGATTATTGCCTTAATATATTATTATGATGATTAAAAACTTATTTAATTTTTTTTTGTTCTTATTCTCAGATATTAACATTATCGCAGTTATAACGAGAAAGCACTTCTAAATTTGAATATGAAATCAAGTCGATTTAACAGTGAGCTTATATAATTATCTGTGGTAGGAATTATTCCTTATTTATCGGACTTAATATGGGAATATTCGAAACCTGTACCAATTACCCTCTAAGGTCTAATATTATTAGGAAGACGTGCTCCTAGTCGAGCAAGCTCGTGAATATCTATGTACCGTAGAGGTGACTTATTTCAATGCAAACGTATACCTATGTACATATGTAAATGTGAGATCTTGCGAGATTTGCAAGACCGTAAAGAGGTATTTCAAATCTGAATACCGTTCTGTATTAACCGGATCGTAACACACACGGAATGTCACCAGAATGAAGGTGTTGGATTACTATTTTTTTTGTAGTCAAAACGAAAAAGAAATCGTGATGGAACTCTGAAAAAATAGATAAAACTGAGTTTAAACATGTTATGTTCCTGATAAATGTTGTAATTTTTATTTTTTTGATTTCTATTAAAAATCTATATAATTGTTTCTTTGGCAGCAAAATCCTTATTTTTTTATTTCACGGAGCTTTGAATTTTCATATTTTGTTTAGTAAAATCAATAACTACGAAAGTATTATGAATCGTTAGGTTTTTTTTTTTTGAATCTAGATATAATGGATACATTATAAAAATATAAAATTACACTCTGGAAACTTTTTAGATCAAGAAATATGAAAAAGTAACTGTTTTCAATGAATTTATCAATGGAAGAATGCTACATTAAAAAAGCACAAGAAACATTAATTTCTTTGAATAAGCTTCTTTTGTTTCATTAAAGTTGTGAACAAAATTAAGAATTTACTTACTATATTTCCTAAAATATCAAATTAGAGAGAAGAATCGTGTGTGAGTTTTGCATTAATCAAATGTTGTTATTTGTCATTCGTCTTCTAAAGACATCATGTGGATCTTGAAAGCGCCTCCTAAGCCAACAATTCCATACTGTTAAATTGATTGTCCAAGTGCAAAGTAAATCATTCTTAAAATTTAACCATTATGTTTTAAAAATTCCATATAAATATGTTATATTTTAACTAAATAAATAAGTACAAAAATAAAATAAAATGTTGAATTAAATTAATTGTATTGAAGTTTACATCAGACTGATACAATTATACAACGAATGGAGTAATATAATTTAATCTGCAGCAAATAATGTACCCACGATTTAAACGCAAACTGAAATGACCATTTAATACTGTCAAATCCCAAGGCATTAATATTAAGTACTTTCATAATGTAATGTCTGTCTAAATCCCGTGTAAGCTTTATTATTCGCGTGGTATTACCATAAAACAAAATAGTGCTATATGTACGTATTTGAAAAAGTAAATATTAGAACCATTTCTACATTTAAAAAAAGAAAATGTACTCGTTTATTCAAAATACATAGGAACAATATATGTTTTATTAACCGTCACTCATGAACAGTTATATTTATTATTAAAATTATGCCATAACCGAAACTAAGTGCATTTATATTTCTTATTCAGCTTGTCTCCATCTACTGCTGGACGCCTCTCCACCTCCACTCCATCTCTCTTGGTCCCTCGCCAGAGTTCTCCAGTCCGCATAATATCATCGCTCCACATGGTTGGCTGTCTCCCGACATTCTCCGGCCCAACCTTGGCCTTCATTCAGTAACCCTCTGGCTCCATCTTCCATCATCCAGTCATCATTTTCCGGTTTTTAAGGATGTAACTCATGTTTCCGAAAGCGTCCAAGCATAATCCAATTCTTCTTTTTAGCTTTGCTGTTTTGTTATCTCGGCCCAATCGAATATTGTGTCCCAGGTATGTATATTCTTGGACATTCTCAATTCTGTTGCCGTCCACGTTGATTTCAAGGCTTTCCGTGCCCAATACCTTTCTCTTTGCCAGGCTCATATTCAATCCTAATTTGGATATAGTTATCCGTATTTAAAACTAAAAATCGATATTTTAGATACATCTCGATATCTCGCATAAATGTATACATCCCTATTGAGCAAGTCTTGTCGTACAGGAATGCGAGAGCTGAAGTACTGTGTGAATTAGCCTGGAGCACTCCTTAACTCGAGATTAAGTGGATGTCTGACATATTGGCAGATCAATAATCCGAACATCTCTCAAATTGAAAACAAATTAATGTTCGTAAACTCAAATTAAAACACATTCGGGAATTCTCCGCAAGTACTTACGTACTAGTTAACCTAACAAAAATAATTAAAACTTGGATGGAACATTTCAAATACTCATTACATTCTTCTTATTGCTTTTGCATCAATAGAGGGAATACTCGTATAGTTAACTTTTAATCCAAATTTGTAATTCTTTAATTTTACGAATTTAAACACTATTTACTCTTCTTCATTTTATTTTAATAGTTTTCAAATCAATCAAACGATATTACAAACAATTTTTATAGTTTAAGACATCTATTGAGTACAGGTTAAATATAATAAATATATAATACCAGGAAGGCATGAGAGATGGTTTGACATTAGGAATACTAGATACTCTTCAAAGTCAAGAGTATTTGTCTTCTGAACGTACTTTCACGAATATGAAAGACATCGATCTCCGAAGCGATCAAGTTCAGCAGATTGATTGATTTGTTTTGACCATCTGTGACACGGAAATCCTGTCTCCTTAGATGATGAGGTCCAACTCTCCCTATAACTTTGTATTGTTTCTCGTTGAGTGACGATGTCCGGGGGGATTTCGTAAGCCGCTGTTTATGCGAGTCTGTCACTATCCATTATATCAATATGGTCCCTCCAGTATCATCTTTTCGATCTACTCCACCGAACGATGTCTTCTGTATCGCAAGTTTAATTTAATACGAATATATTTTATATATATTTTATCTCAAGATATGTTTGGTCTTACATAAAAAAAAACGAGAAACCCACCAGCTAGAGGAACGTAACTTATACAAAAAAAACCTGTAGAAGTCAATAGGAAACCACCCTAGTAATACTTCGACCCTCTACGTATTTTATTGTTTCTTATTAAGTCTAAGAATCTTATGTGTACGGATCTTAAATCATGGATCATGGATCTTTCAAATTTCCTTTGTGCTACACGGAGTCTCCTTTTATACGATTTAATGTGTGTAAGCGTTTCTGCTTCATTTGTCATTATTGAAAGAGTTATCTGTAACGATTCAGCTCCACAACTAATCATAACATACCGTTTAGAATAACATGTTTACTTAGTATAAACCACCTTATTTGAGCTAGTAGCGCCAAGTAGTTTCACTCTGTAGTGAGCTTCCTCAAGGCTATACACACACTAAACTAGTGTTCAATTTTATTTTTAAATATGTCAAACCACAAAGTTATGGCTTCGTGCCAAAGTTTAAATATTGTTATTTGTTACCAATATGAAAGAAACTTACTATATTTTTATTTAAAAAATCACGCTTTTCAACTGAGTCATCAAAACGTATTTGAACTTATGTACATACGCTTTTCAACTAACTAATTATTACGAATTTTCACTAACATACTTACGCTTTTCAATTAACTACAATAATCAAAATGTATTTGAACTAACATACTTACGCTTTTCAACTAACGAATCATAATGTATTTAAACTAACATACTTACGCTTTTCAATTAACTACAATAATCAAAACGTATTTGAACTAACATACTAACGCTTTTCAACTAACTACAATAATCAAAACGTATTTGAACTAACATACTGACGCTTTTCAACTAACTAATTATAACGTATTTTCACTAACATACTTACGCTTTTCAACTAACTAAAATTATCAAAACGTATTTGAACTAACATACTTACGCTTTTTAATTAAGTAATCATAACGAAACAAATAGGTTATTATTAATTGGTTGAAAAACGTGATTTTTTAAATATTTTTTTTGCAACATTCTCTCATATTGGTAACAAATAACTATATTATTCGAAACGGTCCTAATCTAGCGTCTCTATACAAATTAGAATTTAACGAATAAATATTATCCTCCATCGAGCTGTCGCATTAGCCTATTAATGAATATAGACTGGCCACTATACCGGGGATCCGAGCTATCTGGGCCTAATGCGTAATTGGTGGTGGTCCATTTTTAAGTCAGGGACCGAATACTCAATTCCTTTCAACCCCTCACGCACTCGCCATCCGTCAATGTGCCGTCGGATCAAACTGGAAACTTTCGTGTCTCTAATAATTAATTATTGGGATAATATATGGTGAATTTAGACACGCATTAAACTGGTAAATTTTTCATTCATTTTTGTCGATACTTAAAAGATACATTTTACATAATAAATATTAATTATATTTATACGACTCTTTTCTAGAAGTTTTATTATATTTAGAATTCGCCAAGACATTGTTAAATGATAATGCAATACAAAAAACATTTGCTAATTCCTTGGACAGGAGAAACATGTCACTCACATAAAATATAGTGAAATTTCAAGAAAACATACGTTTTCATTCGTATTAATTATTTAATATGAAGTTTAACATCATTGTTCAAGAATCAATAAATAAAAACTTTTATTATTATAAGAGTAAAAACTGTATTTTTTCAGGAGTATATTTAAGTATTATGGGAATGACACGTTTCGCTTTGGTAAGGTATTATTGAATACTTAAGTGACAATACAAAACCACAAAAGAAAAAATTGCTAATGCCTAAGCATGGCAAAAAATGGCATTTACATAAAATATAACAAGAACAATGACAAAGTGAAATGACATGTTTCTCCTTGCTAAAACATTCTCAAATTCTCAAAATTCCTATTCATATTTCATATTTGATAATGCCTTAGCAATGCAAATCTTGTCATTTCCATAAAATGTATAATTAATGAGAATAAAAATGTCTGTCTTCTAGGAGTTTTATTATATTTGAGATGTAATGACATGTTTCGCCCATCTAAGGCATTATCATGTGATACATTTGATAATGCCTTGAAATGCCTTTGAAATTATTTGATATGGAGTTTTGTGCAAGTAACAATAAATAATTCATAATATATATATATATTAAAACTTGAAAAAAACAGATGTTAACAATTTTATAATATTTTAAAAAATGTATATTTACTGAAGAAGACTGTTTGTCCGAAACATGTCTATATAATTATATTTTTTAAATATAAATGTTGTATAAACAAAGTGTATAAAAAAAAAATAATAAACCATCATAACAACACAAAGTATGGCGCATATAGAAGAAAAAAGATGTTTTTATTCATTCTAATTTACGATTTTATTAATATTTCTTGATTTATGATTGTTCATTAAACAACAAATAAAAAATATTAAATATAAAAATTAACAGTGAAGCGTTCACCCCACGAAAGCCTTCACAATAAATAAACAAAATACGTAAAAATGTATATTTATATACAAGCGTGTTCCAATAATGCCTACCCAACAAAATTTGAATCAAAGCATAGCGAATATTTAACCGCGATTATTAATCACGGAGAACTCGCGAGTGATAATTTCGCCCACTTATTTTGTGAGCCGTAAACGTGGGTGGGAGCCTCCCTCGCACTGGGCGGCGTTACCGCGGGCGAGATGTGTCTGGAAACCTTTTAACACATTTCAAGCAAAAAGTACAACGCCCATCCTGTAAATAATGCTTAATGGGCCAAGAAAGCTATTAAAAACTAGAAGGGCACTTTGTTCACTGTGCGATAAATGAATTTTTTTTTGCAAATAATAGACTGGAACGCGATATTTTTTAAATTATAAAGCGAAACAAAAAATAATTAACCGAATGTTTTTTTTGCAAAATAAACACGACTTTCTCGACCGCCTTAGGCATTATTAAATAACACATTTGATAATGCCTTTAAATGCAATTGAAATAATTTAATATGGAGTTTTACATCATTGTTCAAGAAATAATAAATAATCCATAAAATATATTAAAACTTGAATAAAACAGATGTTTTCATTCATACTAATTAACAACTTTATTAAAACTAACTAGCTAACCATCACGCCGTCTCCCCGAAGGGGTAGGCAGAAGGAATGGACTGCCACACTTTTCTTTCCTGACATATTTCTCTCACTTCCTCAACATTCATACATCGTGTCATGCACGCGCGTCGATTTCTCTGACTCCTCACATGGCCGACATTCAATATTTGATTTATTTGATCGTGCCACGTTTTCCTCGGGCTTCCTCTATTTCTGGTTCCATTTACATCATAAACATATAATTTTTTTACCATTCTTTCTTCATTCATTCTTTCCGTATGTCCAAATCATCATAATGATCCTTTCATTATTTTGTTCATGACACCATCATTCGCACCGCATTTACTTCTTATATTTTCATTCGACACTCTATCAGACACATTCGTATAAGAGATCTCATTTCTACTGCATTTATTCTACTTTCATCCTTCTTTTGCCAGTTCCATGCTTCGCTTCCATTAAATAATACATTCATTAAGAAGAGTCATTAAGAGAGATATTTTGAGAGCAGAACCAAAAATACGTATTTATTTGAATGCGGTTTGAGGTGAAATAATATTAATACCGAATTTATTTATCTGAAAAGCATGTTTACAAGAAAATAATCTTTGTTATTTGAAATTTCATAAAATATAATCAATAAAATATAATAAAACTTGAATAAAACAGATGTATTCATTCATACTCTAACAACTTTATTATTATTTGTTGATTTATGACGAAGGTCTCGGGTTTGATTCCCGGCGATGGCGGTGTGACTGTCACACTGTTTTTTTTTTAATTATTCTACTCCATTTGCACGGATACTATACTCTTATATATATGATAAACATACGAATAAAATAAATAAATAAATATGATTAAAAAAAACTGCGCATTTAATTCTCGTTTCTTTTGATAATGCAAAAGCATTGTGAATTATGTGTTCTAAAAAATCTTTAAAAAAATATATAATTTCATTAATCGTTTAATTTTTACACCGATGAAGAGTCAATTCTATCTGAAATATGCACGTTTTGAGTGCAATAAAGTGTTGTGAAAGTAATTAATATGAATTACAAGTGTTTTCTAGAAGTTTTATTATATTTTATGGGAATGACATATATCGTCTTTTAATAATGCCTTAGCAAGGCGAAACATGCCATTTCCATAAAATATTTTGAACTTTCTAAAAAACAGGTATTTTAATTCATATTATTGATTTAATGGAGTTTTTTATAAGATGTTTTAAAAAATCTAGGTTTTTAAAAAGTTATCCAAGAGTATATTACGAGTATTACCACGAAATTCTACTAAATCTACACGAATTAAAGAATGAATGAAGAAATAATGGTAAAAAATTATATATTAACGATGTAAATGGAACCAAAAATAGAGGAAGACTGAGGAAAACGTGGCACGATCAAATAAATCAAATATTGAATGTCGGCCATGTGAGGAGTCAGAGAAATCGACGCGCGTGCATGACACGATGTATGAATGTTGAGGGAAGCGAAAACGTGGCACGATCAAATAAATCAAATATTTAATGTCGGCCATGTGAGGAGTCAGAGAAATCGACGCGCGTGTATGACACGATGTATGAATGTTGAGGGAAGCGAGAGAAATTTGTCAGAAAAGAAAAGCGTGGCAGTCCATTATTTCTGCCTAGCCCTTCGGGGAGACGGCGTGATGGTTAGTTAGTTAGTTAGTTAATAAAAGATTCTTATAGGTGTTATAAAGCTTCAAATAAAAATACCTGTGTCATAAAATATTTGATTTTCGTTGATTCTCTAAGATAAGATGTCTATTAGCCACGTCGAATTTTCGAGAGTTCTCTCAGCTGCTCGAGTCTAAACGAATTCCAAGTTCTGAGTTGTTGTTAGCTTTTAACAAAATTAGCCCCCGGGGCAGTACCTGAATGTTTTCGTTTCCGTGTAATTACTTCGTATTTAATTTTTCCAGAAATCCATCCTGAAATGCTAAGAAAGAGTCATTAAGAGAGATATTTTGAGAGCAGAACCAAAATACGTATTTATTTGAATGCGGTTTGAGGTGAAATAATATTAATACCGAATTTATTTATCTGAGAAGCATGTTTACAAGAAAATAATTTTGTTATTTGAAATTTCATGGTAAAACTTCATTGCAAATAATGAAAATAAAAAATGTCATTATGTTTACAAGAGAAAAAAAAACAAGAAAGACATAGAAATAAGGGATGGTGTTTGAAACAAAATAAAGTGTTAAAGTTATGGTATATCCACTAAAGCAAAGATGACAGTACTTGATGAATTTTAGTGCTAACCCTTATATGCATGTGTAAGTAAAGCTTAAAGCTGGCAAAAGAAGAATGAAAGTAAGATGCCGTAAAAATGAGAACACTGAGAAGAATGTGCGGGAAATCGAAATGTGTTAGAATGCCGAACGACGAAACAAGGAAGAAATGTAAGACAGATGATTGCAACATAAATAAAATTAAAACAGGATCCCTGAGATGGTTTAGACATACATGTTAAACAGAGTAGAATGGTTAAAAAGTTGTATACGCCATTCATACTGCTCTATCCTGGCATATCTCTTGAGGTTATCTTTATTCATATAATATATCGTAACATGCACGCTCCTTACATTTCTTTCTTATTTTGTCATTCAGTATTGCATCATACACCGTTTTCCCGAACATTCTTCTCTGTGATCTAATTTCTACGGCATTTATCATTCTTTCATCATTTTTTGCCAGCTTCATTCCATTCATAAGGTTTGGCACTAGATATAAATGGAGAAGTCAGAAATATCCTCGTGCGTGCATGACACGATGCATGCATGTTGAGGAATTGAGAGAAGTATGGAAAGCCAGAAAATAACATTCTTTCTGTCTTACCCTCCGGGATGATGATGGTTAGTTTAACAAATAAATCACTCAATCCAAAAACTTATTGATGTTTTAATTGTATCTCAATAGAGACGAAGACGCAAACTGAATATGGATGATCAAGGTGTTTACAGGACTTATGACCTGTCATTGGTTGGGTTAAGCGCACGCTTTATGTAATTACAACATTCCCCATTCCACCTTTGTTATTATGATCATGCATGACAAATTTTTGGAAGATGTATATATCCTTCAAAATCCATACCTATCTTCACGTGTCAGTTTCAATTGTCCATCTATGTAGATTTGGTTGTACTTGTGAATCTATTCAAGATTAACTTATACAACCGACCCACTAACGCCATCTATGGAGAATGATTTTCAGCATTTAGCAAACTACCTTATTAACACAATGCGAAGGCTGTAGCCTATAAACGTATTGTTAGAAGTCGCCAGGAGTATTATTCCATTCTAATTGCCACTTATTGATGTGTTTTATGCAATTATTAATATGACAATTCCCACTAAATTTACGCATTCAAATCGTCATATAGTTTGGTGAGTAATAAGTCTGGGTGATAAATAAATTGTTGATGACTTTGTTACCTCCTAACCATAATAATATATTATTAGACCGCACGTCGCTCCTTTATATGAGCAATATAAATTCACTGCAGAAATTATTATGGCACCATTTTAAAAATTCAGAGACTCATTTAAATTTTGTGCATTGTTGGCGGTACTTTTCAAAGTTTGCTAATTAATACTGCCGCAGCCTATTGTGACCCACGCGAACACGCTGTATGCAGTCTGCATTTTAAAAATACATAATTAAAATCGACAATGTAGATTTACGTACAAACTCTACGTTACCCACATAAATACGAAGTCATCTATAATTTAACTTTCGTTAAAAACAATATTTAAATAGTCCATTGTTTTGGCCGAAACACGATGATACCTTAACATTTTAAACTGTTAATGAATAAACTTTGTTTTTTTAATCACAATTGTATTTTATTTTACGGGACAGCTGTTTTTTATTACAAATATTTAAATTAATTGAAGGCCGGTTATTACATAGTTTAACGAGTATTTTCAGTTTATTTCTCTAAGATATTACAAACAAACAGGTAAAACATAATTTCAGTAGAGCCTGGATAATTGGCATTCCAAAAGACCAGGTCTACGATGGTCAATTAACTAGATTATCTAATTATCCAGTTTTTCATGTATGCAGGTCCAGAATGTGCTTTGGTTTTTTAACCAGGTTTTGTAACCACATAAACAGAAAAGCAATAAAAACAATTCATGGATTGATGCATAAAACAATAAAAAAAAATTAATTAAGGTTTAATTAGTAAATTGTTATTGTACATACGTGCATACAAATACGAACAATAAATTTAATTAATGTGACTTTAAAAAAATCAGTTATATGTGCCTGTTTCACACGTAAAAAATGTTGTTAAAATCTCTTAGCGACATTTACTGGCGTCAAATTCTTAGATTAGTTTTAGTTTCGAGCTCAAATCATGACCTTTATATTTAGGTTTGTGAAACATTGCGATCTAAAATGGGCCACTTTCCATGAGTACTGAACAAATACTAAAGAGTTGTCAGTTTACAGAGATCGAGAAGGCAATGCTCTCCAATTACAGAGGTCGAAAAGGTAGTGCTTAATTAAACAGGTTTCTTTTTTCTAATTAAAGAGGTTTTTGTCCTCCAAGGGGGTGGGACCGGAACTTGTCTACTATTTATAGAGTTTTGCCAATTAACCAGGTTCTACCGTATATAATACCAGGAACGCATGAGAGATGGTTCTACATTAGGAATACAATATTTTCTCTAAAGATTACTCTTGGGCATGCTGAGAACCGATAGCCTACATATATGGTGGGTTGGGTTCACACTTACCCATTTCTATAGATTTGTCCGGAGATTCATTGATAATTCCGTCATTTTGGAGGGTATCCATCTTTATGTTCCAGATGGTTATCTTCGACAGCGTCAACACAAACTGTTTTTTATCTCAACATGCAGAAACAACCTGTCTCTAGTATTGCCAGTGTCTTTCAAGATCGACGTCTTTCATATTAGTGAAAGTTCGTTCAAAAAACAAATACTCTTGAAATAATAATGTAGGTGTTAAAAAGTTTAAACATTAAAAAAAGTGGACAATGTTTATTGTGTCATGTAGCTCGACTGACATCTCTACGGTGTTTAAGTTTAGACTATACTACATTACTCAATTACTTTGCAATTTTGCACAGTTATTGGTCTTTATGTTAACATCATCGAACGAGACAACCAACCAATTCAGACATTTTTAATACACTGTATTTTTTTTATAAAATACTAACCCTTACTAGTTTATATGAAGTTTCATATAATTGTTCAAGATACAATAAATTTGTATATTTCTACCGAATACTGTTACGAAATACGATTTTTGATAAATGAGATGTATATATGTATTAAATTGACATGTGAAATATTGTCCCTAGTAGAAATTCTCCCCGTTCCCAAAATTATCATAAAAAATACATAGAATAATCTCCAATCAGAATCCGTGACCAACCTTTAAGAGAATTTTGGTCAAAGATGTTGGGCCCGCCAAGAATTGTGTGCTTTATTACAAACCAGATTACCTCTTGAATAACAGAAAAGTGGTAAAATAAATCCATGTAATTTAGATTAATCTATTATATTTATTATTTCATGATTAATTATTGTTTATCAATTAAATATTAAATAATGAATTAAATATTAAATTATGAACTTCATATTAAATAATGAATATAAAGTTTTTACTAATAATATGAACAAAAACGTATCTTGTCTAGAGGCTATATAATTTCATATATCTAATACATAGGAATAACATGTTTCGCCTCGTTAAGACATTATCGATTGATAAAATGGCATTTGATATTGTCTAAATAAGGTGAAACAAGTCATTTGAATAAAATATATTAAAACTTCTAAAAAATATTTTTTTTTTTTTATGTTCATTAACTAATAATTCTTAAAAAAACTTTTTCAGTGAAATAATTTCAAATGTAACAAAGAATATAAAAAGGTAAAAGTCTCTTTGATTTTTTATAAATTAAAATTAAAACATAACATTCTTTTATTTTCAATTACACTGCAATGTAATTAAATATATGGTTATCAATATTATTATTTTTATTACTTCGTTGAATCGCTTATTACATCTTACGTATCAACGTATTAAGTTTCGTAACTAAAAATTATAAAAGTGCGGCAACAAAGAAATTTGCCAGGAGAATTCGCACATAGGAGCCTTTACATTAATTTTTGTCTAGTTGTAAATGATGTTTTGAAAAAAGTAAATTTTACATATCACATTTCTAACAGGACACACCCAATACGTTTAAGAGGATATAAAAAAAACATTAATTATTGTTAAAATAAAAATAATTTACTAATACACCAAATATCTCCAATTTTATGGGAGAACCACGCAAAACAAACCTGTATTGTATTGTTTATATTGTATATATTTATGTATGTATTGTATATACTTAAACATTTATATTTTTTGTAATGTCTGTTAAGATAATAAACTGATTTGATCTGAAAAATAAATTAAACGTGTTTTTTGTCATATTCTCGCGCTCGGTAAAACACGGGCATATTTGAAATTGTGAGGTAAAAAGTACACAAATGATTTGATCATATTCTTAGAACCGAGTACGCGTTCTTTTTAATGGAAAATGTATACCGATGACCTCTTCCCAAACATCTCACCGACACAATTTTATCTCAAATGCTTCGAGCTCCCCTTCACCATCCCGGGTCTCAGCTGTTTCACACCCCCCGAACAAATGAGCGCCACCGCCACCATATTGATTGCAAGGCTCAAACATCAGAGATTTCTCCCTTTTCCCACTTTTTCCACCTCGCCATGATTGCGTTTGTTGGATTTTTTTTCGTCCGATACCGTTGGGTGTGCGGTATCAATAAAACTATCGCTTACATAGGAAATTGAAATTTTCATTCTATACAAATGCTGTCACTTCGTGTTTGACTATTATTTTTTCGTACGAATTCAATGTGAATAGGAGCCAATTTCATTTTCATCTGAAAGAAGATTTTGTACAAAAATGATATCACGCATTTACATGGTTTTTACATTACATCTTTGAATACACGCGTGTACTGGAATGTTCTTTTTATGAAATAAACTTTTCAAAAACAGAAATACGTTATTCACTTGTTATTTTTTCATACTTTAAATTCCGAATATATTATGAAAGCAAGCTAATTACCTGATTGTTTTTTTACGGAACCTAAAATAACACTCAAATTCATTTGATATCATAGGTATGAATTTCTCTAACTAATAATGTAATTACATTTCAGATAATATCATCCACCTCGCTGAGAATATATATATTTTATCTGTTATATTATATGTTATTATATATAATATGATTCTAATTCTAATCAACATTTTGAATGTATACAAATTCTTTTAGACAGATACTGGATTTTACCCATTGCGGATAATTTTTTTTATAAGGATTAATTGTATCTCAATAGAGACGAAGATGTAAATTGTTTTCTGGGAACAGAATCTCATATTTGCCAATCTTAATAGATGACGCTAGGTGTAGAGTGAAGTAAAAAATGTGAAGAGCAGTGCAGCATTCTAGCATATATACATCTTTCAAAAATTTGTCAGACGTGTAGGTCGTAAGAAGGGCGGAATGGGTATTATTGTTAAACATAAAGCGATCACTCAACCCAACCAATGACAGGTCATAAGTCCTGTAAGCGCCTCGGCCACCATATTCTGTTCCCAGAAAACAATTTACATCTTCGTCTCTATTGAGATACAATTAATCCTTATAAAAAATAATTCAAATCATTCTAAATAAGCTTTCTTTGAATAATAAAGTTTTTATGATTGGTACGTTCATTTTCCTTTTGTTATTCTTGAGAGTAATATTTATGATTCTCGTCTTAACTTACATTTGGAATTGAATTAACAACAAATATGAGTTTCTGTAATCTTAATAATTTATTTATCATCAATATACTTTAAAAATAATTGTTGTTATTCCGTAACCACGGTTAAAACCTTGCAAAGTGTGACAACGGCAGTTTATTTGATAGAGAACATATATTTGTCTTTTTCTATTTTATATACTTTATATATACAACACTATTAGTAAATAGTATTGTATATACAAAGTATATTAAAAAAAGACGAATAAAACATCTACAATAAAAAGTATGGCGAACATAGAAAAAAGAGAACATACTCGTTTGTATTTTTTCTAGTTCTATTCCCTTGCTTTATTCCCGGTACTAGGATTCGTTTTTTTAATCATTTGGCGCCAGGTGTTTTCAGGTAGGCATTCTGCCTCCAGACATAGAGTCTTCATGTCCTGGTCATTCGCCAATCAGGTGGTTAGGGTTTTTCCTACTTCTCTTCTTAGTATTCTAGTGGGGTCTTCTCATTACGTGACCGTTTCATCGGAGCCTCGATTCTATGAAATAATTCCTTAATTTTTAAGTCGGAAAACTAACTCTATCATAATGTTTCATAATTTAAGTTTAGTTACACTTACACCTAAAGATGGAGAAGGTCATCTCCAAAATATGTTACGTGAAATATTTTTGTTTTTAAGAACATTTAATAAATTAAGTGGATAATACAATATTACAATTCGTCTTTTTAATCAACAATGGAATTCCACACTGTTAACGCATTAATATTTTACAAAGTGATGTAATATGATTCTAAATATACTGCATCTAATATATTTTATGGTCTTTGGATAGTGTGCCCGTAAATTAATAGTCTTCCAGTTTTCAAAACAACTATGAACGGCTCACTTCTCTAAAGCGGCTTTGCCATTACCCCGAGGCTTCGGAATAGCGTATGTATGTCACGATTACGGCAGGCATTTAATTACAGCCCTCTCGAGTCAACCCTTACTTAGGTCTAGAAAGGCGCCAAGAATATCAGCCGGCCCGTCAAATCTAAAAACTTTGTTCCGTTCAAACAAGAACAAGAAACAAAATTCCGCAGCATTCGTTCGGTAAACTTATCCCAAGATTAGAAGTCAATATCCTTTTTCACTTCGCATCGCCGATGTTATCCGGTTGTTGGATTTTAAGTGGGTATCCAATATGTTAACCCCCGAAGATTCACGTTCGTGAATGAGATACGAGGGCCGATCTTAGGAAGCAAAATCGTGAAAACTGAGTGACTTAGAGATCGTAAAACCTTATTGAAACGAAAAACCTTTTTTTTCTTTCTTTTAAAAATGTTTATTTAAATGTGAGACGAAATTCTCAGGGGATTTTTCTCCTTTTTCTTATGAGCCCTCTGTTGTTTACTGCTGAACGTGAACCTCTCCCAAAGCACGCCACTCTCCCCTATCCAATGCTTCTCTCATTCATCCACGTCCAGCATTCCTTATAATATCGTCTGTCCTACGAAAAGGTCTGTCCAATTCTACAGAATCCTTTGCGCGGTCAAACATTCCAAAACAACTCTTCCCCATCGGCTGTCAGTTTTCCGACAAATATAGTTTGCTTACCGCCACATCAGCAAGCCTATCCTCAGAGCCACATCGATAACCTTGTTTTTTTGTCGAATAAATTCGTTTGTCATTTTATCCCAAGTTGTTCAAAGCCTGGTTCTTTCCATGACGCCCAGGCGTCCTAGAAACATGTACACCTGACCCCTTGTCAAAATCCACGTCTCGGCAGTTATAACCGGCAAGACACGCTGGTCGAAAACTTTCACGTCTTGAGGCATTGGGGTATTTGAGAAGCGAAGATGTGACGCGATTTCCCCTAATCCACTCACAGAATTAACTATTGAATATTTTACAATAAGCACATTTTTCAAGATAGACTACCTCGGGTAGTCAACTAAAAGATAGATCGACAGCTGTGAATCGACCTAGCAGGAAGCCAATCTCTCTTATGAAACAGGTCACAAGGATAAGAAACAGAGGTAGAAGATTTTTTTTAATATTTTAGGTCAGCTAACATAACCAAAATAAATCTCTTCACAATATTATTATTATTTTGTTGAATCGCTCTTTACATCATGACAGCATGAGCTAAATCGATGTAAAGGGTACTGTCGCCATTTTATTGTCACGTGAATTCTACACCAGACCAAAGACAGTGTGACAATCACACTGCTCTTGCCGGGAATCGAACCCGGAACCTTCTGTGTGGCAGTCAATGCACTTACCACTCGGCCACGAAGGTCAATTATACATGTATTATACAGATCTAAAGTAATCTTGATTGAAACGAAATACATTTATTGCAACAGTGGCACATTTTTATGGGTATTTACAATCTGAGTTACGAAGTCATGAATTTAATAAGAAGTTCTTCTACTTTCTATTCTCGATTCGATTTCTAAACGAGGTAGCAACTGAGGTTGACCTCTTTAGATGCAGTTATAGCAAATTCATGAATAATAGTAATAATAATAATAGTTCGCGATAAGCAACTCTTTTGTGTTTATTCAGAGATTAAATTCAGCTTCTAGCGCATACCTACTGAAAAAAAACACTTGTATCGATATAAGACCACAATTAGGGGTGAAATATTCTAAAAACATGAATCGGCAATCGAATTTTATCAAAAGTAGCAAAAATTAGCCGTTTTATCGCAAAAACACATAATTAGCGTTATATTATGTATGTTTATTACTAAAACTATGTACCAAAATAACTCTAATTTGCAGAGAGATTATTATTGAAGAATCCCACCCGCGATATACTTAGAATATGTATTCCAGAAATATTCGTTTTTCAATGCTTTTTGCGATATTATTGACACGTTGTATGTATACGTATATAATATTCTAAGTAAAAAAACAACGTTCAAATTCAAATATGGAATTTATTTTTACGAATCATTTTTTTCGACCTAACGTACAAAGTTTATAATTCTTCAGAATTTTTTTATGATTCCAGAAAAAACGAAGATCCTTATTTGTAAGGTATTATAAAAGGTCTTTTACTTTTTTTATACAGAATAATAAAAATAAGTCTCATATTTTTACCTAGATAACACCATAATTTAAAATATTGTATTCCAATTAATGATATGTTCCTATTGTTCTACAATATTAATATAGGGTTTTTCATTAAGAGCGCTCAAACTTTGAAATAAAATGAAATAATTTTTCTAAGTAATTTTGGTACAATTTTTATTAATTTTTTAAAGGATATTAAATGACATTATTAATGATATATAATTTTGGCCAAATGGCTAACGTGGCTTTGCTGTAGGTGATGTTTCCTGGTGGTCAAATGGTTTTTTAATAAAGACGCTCAATATTTTACAACGTATAGCGGCCATTTTGGTAAAGCGATAACTGTTAAATTTGACAAGAATACTTATTAAGTCTTGACATTTTACCATGGAATGCTACATGTTTAAATAATACGTTAAATTCTTAAATTTTATTACCCAGACCGTAACGGTCGGTGGTACGGCCGAGTGAGCGCGAGGGACGATGACTACATCGTCCACAAGGTCCTGCAACTGGAATATGGAAGGAGGGGACCAGGTCGGCTTCCTACAACCTGGATGTTCACAGCTGGTACTAAACAGCCGATGAACCAGAATCGCAAGACTTGGCGGAGCCGTATTAGGAAAGCCCACCCAAAATAACGGGAAGTGGCCAAGCGACAGAAGAAGATAATGAAAACAGATTGTTTGTTTTCTTAATAATTTTTTTAATTTTTTGTTCTTTAAAACCATCGGAATTCATTTCTCGCACATAATGTGTTAAGTAATTGAAATGTATCGGGCGTTTCATGTTACAAAATTTACTGCATTATGGCTCCTCATCGGGTTGTAAAAAAGGTTTTAAAGTCCAGTTGAGGCAGAAAATCAGTACTCATAACCATAACCTACCTTTCGCGTAACGGTCAAACTAAATATTGAAACGAAATTCTTCACTACCGTTTAATAATTTAATATTCCTAAAACGTTAGGGCCATAAAAACATTGACTTTAATTTAGCATTAATTCCCTTGCGACCCCTATCTTTCGATGTACCTTGAAGGTACGATCTTTCGATGTACCTTCAAACCCCTCGCAAGGATAAATATGGGATGTGATTTTGAAAATAATTAAATATTTAGCAAAGTTCAATTTCGTACATTATACCTCTATATAAAAATCATGGAAATTATTCCCTCGAAGATATTTACTCTAGTTGAGCAATTTCATAACTATTTAAAAATATATTTATTTTTAATGTATTTAGCAGGTTTCGAATAATAGTTTCAAACTTAAGCCCCGACTTAAGTAAGTATTAGATATTATTTATAAAATGCACTTAAAATAATAAAAATAACATTTATTTTTTATTTTTCTTGAAAAACTTTCGGACTGCAGACATCCTTCGTCAATGAAAAATATTTAACCATAAAATGAGACATAATCCATCTATCTTTATATATAAAAATGAAGGGTCCTCTTCTTCTTCTATTATTTGAACTCAGTGAACTCGGCAACCAATTGACAGATCTTGGTGATATTTTCACTGTTCATTTATATTACAAAAAAGTACAAAATTAAACAAACGAGAGTACAAAATTTTTTTTTTGTACGTCAGATTTTTAATGAATGAATAATATGAATCCAATCTTTAAGGATCAGTAACGCTTGGCAAAGACGCTTCTCTATCCTTCCCGAGATATCTATGGAAAAGTCTATGGATATCTCCTGTTTAAAGCGTTAACATTTGAAAATGATTTTCAATAATATAAGTAAATATATAACGATTATTTTGAATTTAACTAGACTGAGCCATAGCAACGCGCGGCCGGGTACAGCAAGTATATATTTTTTTAATAAATTTTACAAAGATGTTTCTAAGATGGTGTTCTTCTACCGACCCTTATGTATGGAAGCGAAGCATGGAACTGGCAAAGGAAGGATGAAAGTAGAATAAATGCAGTAGAAATGAGATCTCTTAGACGAATGTGCGGATATTCTGTGTATGATAGAGTGTCGAATGAAAATATAAGAAGTGAATGCGGTGCGAATGGTGGTGTCATGAACAAAATAATGAAAGGATCATTAAGATTTGGACATATGGAAAGAATGAATGAAGAAAGAATGGTAAAAAAATTATATGTTAATGATGTAAATGGTACCAGAAATAGAGGAAGACCAAGGAAAACGTGGCACGATCAAATAAATCAAATATTGAATGTCGGCCATGTGAGGAGTCAGAGAAATCGACGCGCGTGCATGACACGATGTATGAATGTTGAGGAAGCGAGAGAAATATGTCAGGAAAGAAAGGTGTGGCAGTCCATTCTTTCTGCCTACCCCTTCGGGGAGACGGCGTGATGGTTAGTTAGTTAGTTAGTTTAAGATGTTTCTATAATATTATTTCGAAGGAAGCGTTTTCAAATGTGCATTGAGGTATACAAAATTGTTTAATTAAATTAAATTTATAACACTTGACATTTAATATTAGAGTATTTTTCTCGGGGGGACTTAATAACACAGGGTGGTTCCAATTCTTCCCTGGAAAGAGACCTTGTGACGAAGCGATCTCAGGCAATCGCGGGCACCTCCTCTAGAATGTTATCATCCAAATCAGCGGTTTTAAATCCCCCGGCCCTTCCCTCCACAAACACTTTAGCCAGGGCGTATTTACCTATCTTAGAGCTTATCAAACTAACCTCTTACTTACCTTCATTTGACTTCCTTCCATTGCCTATAGAGATAAATTTAATTAACTGTGTGCCGACGTTGTTATTTTGCGCAAAGTACACACGTTTACCGTTTGAGGGGAGAGGGCGAGGGTAGCCGTTTTTAAATATTTTGTTTTCATCCCCGAGAAAACGATTTCTCGCGCCGGGCGAAACATCTTCTCAAATCGTTTCATGTTTTCGCTAAGGGTGTGATCATGAAATTTTACGCTCATTTGTGAAACGTGTTTTCTTAACTTAATTGGGTTCTGTTTTCTAGGATTATACACACTTTTTAGCCTCTTTAAACATGTGTTTACGTTTATCATTAATTTGTGTTTATTTATCGCAAACTTCAGGTATATCGTTTCATAATATTAAAATTGCAAAATATGAAACTAACTAACTAACTTATCAAGGGATAGGCAGAAATAATGGACCGCCACACTATTCTTTCCTGACATACTTCAACTCTCACTCGCTTCCTCAAATTTCATATATCATGTCATTCACGCACGTCGATTTCTCCGACTCCTCGAGTGACCGACATTCAATATTTGATTTATTTGATCGTACTACGTTTTCTTCGGTCTTTCTCTATTTTAAATTCCATTCACATCGTTAAAATATTAAAATTTACTGTCATTCTCTGTGTATGATAGAGTGTCAAATGAAAATACTCGCATAAGAAGTAAATGCGGTGCGAATGATGGTGTTATGAACAAAATAATGAAAGGATCATTAAGATGGTTGGGACATATGGAAAAAATGAATGAAGAAAGAATTGAAAAAAAAATTATATGTTACCGATGTAAATGAAACCTGAAATGGAGGAAGACCAAAGGAAACGTGGTACGATTAAATAAATCAAATATTGAATGTCAGCCATGTGAGGGGTTAGAGAAATCGATGCGCGTGCATGACACGATGTATGAATGTTGAGAAAGCGAAAGAAATATGTCAGGAAAGAAAAGTGTGCCAGTCCATTATTTCTGCCTACCCCTTCGGGGAAACGGCGTGATGGTTAGTTAGTTACATCGTTAAAATATACTTTTTTGCCATACTTTATTTTTATGTGTCCAAACCATCGTAATGATCCTTCATTATTTTGTTCATAACACTATCACCCGAATGATAGTGCTATAAACATCGAGTAAAGTTATCGTTATGACTACATTTTTATTGATTTTACATTAAATTTAACTTCAAAGTTAGTTTACAGTGCTCCCATTAAATTCAACTATATAATTTCTTCAAAGAAGATAAACAACCTTCTACATTTTATTTCGAAAGATTTGTTTAATATTGTCTCTTCATTATCATTAATAGTTATAAGCATTGTACAATTCGAATAAAATATCAATTTTACTGTCTTAGAAATAAAAATGAAACCAGTTTTTTAAATCGCTGATTTTGGGATTCTGAAATTTTGATATCTGAAGGAAGTATTCCTCCAGTTTTAGATTGCTCCCTTTCTTTACATCGCGTATTTTCTTAGAATGTAATATGTGAAAGATTACTTCGGGGATTCCCCTGGAATGATTCCACAAAGTGCTTGATATGTTTGCTAAGTCACTAATCGATATAGTCATAATACCAGAGAACAAGAGATTCTAGACATTCATTTGTCTTATTTGAAAATATGAAGTCTAGAGCCGGCAAAATAATAATGAAATTGTATAAATACTGTACAAAAAATATATTATTATAGGATTTTTAGGAAAATAATAGTGTTTTAATAAAAATTAAAAAAAGTTCCGCATATGTGGTTTATGTATTTAGAACAAATAGACGAAAGAAGATTTAGTTATTGTTCTCCTTTATGTCATTGGCAAGAACTACTCTTATGATCATTTTCTTGGCATTGTGGTAGAAGGTTTGACTAACTTTGTTTCGCTTCCATGCGCGCCGGTGTTTTATTTACAGTAACACCACAAGAAAAGACACCTTTCTAAAATTTTATGCAAACATTGCGAATAGAAAAAAGTGAAATAATACAAGGCAAGTTAAAAAAGGAAATTTTAAAGAGGCAACTAGGTTTATAGTGGCAAAAATCGACGAGCTTGTGTCACACAGTGTATGAACATAAAAGAACCCGAATTGTATAAATGTGGCAGAACACTCTTACCCTGAAAACGGCATAATAATTAAAAAGTTCTCTTCGTAACATTTCCTTTTTTTAAAATATTTTTATTATATTTCATCTTTAATTAATCATTATTATTATTATACAATTATTATTATCCTCTTTGACTCACTAAAACATTATGTTCCTTTATTCTTCTGATATAATTATATACATATGTCGGTTGCTACACAGTATTTGTGGTAGAATGTAATTGGCCTTGTTTTGTTGTCTCTATGTTTTGTGTGTGTATATTGAAATCGCTGTTTGTTACCCTCGATAAAAATAGAATAAAAATACATAAAAAATTTGGTTTATCTGTGTGTGAATTCCGCCTATAATTCTAAACGACATTAAGAAATGTTCAAATGTTTGCAAGTTTACTAATGGTCATACAATGTAAAACGCAATTGAATATTTTCTTGATTTACTATTTCCTGAAATTTTTTTAAACCGAACCCAAACAGTGATTTATTACAGGAAGATTTTAAAAGAAATGCCATATATAATACAATAAATTGTTAACCTAAATATAATCTAATAATTTTACTGAAATCTCTTGATAAAATTTCAACTTATATAACAATTAAATTAAATAATACGATGTTTTATTGATTTTTTGAAGAAACGAATGACCAGTCTGTCGATGCCAGTCGGCTTGCTGAAACCAATCGCGGTCGAAATAAAGACTAAAGTAAAAGTAAATATATAAAACGATGGTTTTATTTAATTATTATAGTTATAACTAACGAAGAAATTTGAGATATTTTGAAGGCATTTTTACAACGGTAAAACCTTATAAACAAGTATATTTAAAAAAATAATGTAGCCGCTCATTTACTGTTTCCTTTAAATTGCTGAATATGATGGAAAACGTCTGTTTACAAGATATTTGGTTATATTTTACGCCCTACTGAGGTATTAACAGAGGTTTTAATTTATTCATATGGTAATGCATCAATGTGAAACATGTCATCCCTATGATATATATAATAAAACGTCTAGAAACCAGGCGTGTTTGTACATATTAATTATGAGAAGGCCTTTTTGTACATTTTGGTTTAAAGATAAATTGTTTAGGATTTTTTATATCAACTTCGTTCTCTCGTTGATGAAGGTGTAAAACCTTCGAAATATGTCCTAAAACATGAACTCGAAGTGGGAAAAAGCATTGTTTTAATTCATAAAGAATTTCACAGTGTTAACGCCGTAGTTATATCAAAATTTGTTTTAGATATTTACACATAACAATATAAATTAGCAACGAAAATGATCACTTAGATGGTTTGGATATATGGAACGAATGGAGAAGAATGGTAGAAAATTGTATACAGTGTGAATGAAAACAAAAGCCAAGGTTGGCCGAGGAAAACGTGATATGACCCAATTAATATCGTGAGTGATACGATGTATAAATGTAAAGAAAACGAGAGAGTTATGTTAAGACAGAGCATTGTAGTGGTTCATCTGGTTAGTTAGTTACGAATTTCCCAATTTTCAAAATGTCTTTTGTTTATCATATTAAAACACAAATAAAAAACAATAGAATGAAAAAAGAACTTTGTGTCCATTTACAGAATTACGTTACAGCCTTCAAAGAAAGGGAGATTTTTATTCGCTTGCCTAACTCTTAATAATAAAATGCCTAATTAAATTTTAATCTTCATTTTCATTTTCGAAGGGTATAAGATTTCGTTTTCATTTACTAAAAGAGAATAATAATAATTTGTCTTGAATCATTGTCTCGAGTAATTAAACAGCTTAATCCTGTCAGTTGTCTCGTCCCGGGAACCCCGTTGGACTGAATTAGGCAGGTACCCCCAGCCTTCCTCCCGGCGTACATATTCTTAAACAGTCGCAAGGGAAATTCTCTTACTAAAACGTCAAGTCCGCGCGGGTACCCTTCAATTCAGAAATAATTAAAATTCATGAAAACCTATTATCATTTGCATGAAATGACCATTTAAAGAGAGATTTTTTGAAGTTAACAACGGATAATACATTGTTTTGGCGGAAACACTATGATGCTTCAACGTTATTAACTATTGAATTTGGAACACTGTTGTAATATCAAAGTTCATTTATTTAATTTTTTGATATTTCAAGATTATTCAATGTTTAATTGAAAAACCCTGGTACAATATCGCTTATATTATAAGTTTCGCTATCCAATGCAAACATCGTCAGGTGTTACAATCAACTGAGTCAACACAATACAATCAACAGTTGATTGAAACGCCTGATGATGCTAACATAGGTAAACGAAACAGCTGTCGCGACAATTTCATAGAAATTAAATCAATTGTGATAATATGAGTATTTCAGCAACAACAAACTATCACGCCGTTTCCCCGTAGGGGTAGGCAGAGAGAATGGACTGACACACTACTCTCTATCCTGGCACACCTCTCTAGCTTCCTCCACATTTATACAGCGAGTCATACACGTACGTCGATTCTACCGACTTCGAACATGACCAACCTTTAAAATTTGATTCATCTGGTCATGCCATGTTTACCTCGGTCTGCCTCGATTCTGTACTCCATTTACATCATTAACGTATATACTTTCTTAACCATTTTTTCTCCATCCTCGCGCTCCATATGTCCGAACCAACGCAGCGATCCTTTCATAATTTTGTTCATAATATCTTCTTCCCTTCTACATTCCTTTCTTATATCAGCATTTGAGATTCTGTCGTATATCGTTCTACCACACATACGTCTCAGGGACCTCATTTCTACCGCATTTATTCAGCTCTCATCCTTCTTCTACCAGTTTCATGCTTCGTTTCCATAAAGTAGGGTTGGGACCAGAACTCCATTGTGAACGACCGTTTTCGCTTTCATTGATAAATTCTTGTTTCCAATAACTATTTTTAAAGCTCCATTCACTTTGTTTCAACTAAACAGTTCATATTTAATTTCTAATAAATAGTCGTGACCGCTGTTTCGCCAACCAATGTTGGCATCATCATGTGTTAGTATTAATAAGCGTTTCATTTAAAACTTGACGATGCCGACATTGGTTTGGAAAACAGCTGTCGTGACAATTTCATAGAAACTTAATCAAATTGCAGTTACCATTACCATAACACTTTAGTTAGGTTGGTTTCTATAGCCATATGGAGTCCCATTTCTGTGAAGGGCATTCTTCCTCGAATACAATGGGTAGCCGATAAATTATATTTGCCCTTGAAAAGGACCATATCTCCCCTAGTCTCTTGCCATCGTGATGAAAGGTTTGACCGACATCGTGTTGTTTCCAGGGGCGCTGGGTTTTATATTTATAGTAACACCACAAGTGGCGGCCCCCTTCTAACCCCTAAAATTATAGATGATAAAATTACATGTATTTAAGAAAATTTGAATATTTAATTCTTTATTATAGTTTTTTTATTAATTTAATTTTGTTGAATCGCTCTTTACATCATGACAGCATGAGCCAAACCGATGTAAAAGGTATTATAGCTATCATGGTGATTCTCGTGACATGTAATAGGTAGCTAATATATTGCCATTTTATTGTCACGTGAATTCTATACCAGACCAAAGACAGTTGGACAATCACACTGCCCTCGCCGGGAATCGAACCCGGAACCTTCGGGGTGGCAGTCAATGCACTTACCACTCGGCCACGACGGTCGTCAATAATCAAGAAGAAGTCTTTAATAATCAAGAAGTCATTGTCTTGAAATGAAGCATTGTGATGTGATTGTGTTAATTGATATAAAATTATTCGATTCGTTTGAAAATGGTTTATCGAATGAGCTGCTTATGGTATCATATTATTTGGTACATTATAGGGTCAAAGCACCAATGAATGACCGTTTAAGGTTCAGCTTGTATAGAAATCCACATTAAAGGCATTAATTTCAATATTTCAGTGTACAAAATAAAAGAAAACAATAAAAAACACATTGACTTCTCTAAATTCCCTAACTTTTTTTATTGAAATACGAGTAATACTATTAAAATTAATATTTCTCTAAAAAAATAGCACAATCACCAGTAATTGACCACTTCAGGTTATATTGATACAATACATAGAATTTGTTACATTGTCACATTATGAAACACCCTAACATATAAAAATATGTAAATATTCAAAGAATTGCATAAGAAATAACATTAAAAATAACACTTACCACACTTTTCATTATAAAAAACTACTAACAATCTCAGAACAACAACGGGAAGACGCAATTTTACCGTTTGACAAGGCACAGTTCAAAACTGATAGTTTTGTTTCTTACCAACAGTTGTCTCTGCCTACCTCTTTTGTCATAGTTTCTTGGGATTAAAGTTTTTTGACTGGACACATAAAGCAATTCTCATTATATTTTGTTTTATTAACCAACGGTCATTTACTGGAGGGCGGTCAAATACTGGTGCTTCGACCCTAATATGTATATGGGTTCAATCGCAGGTTTTGTGAAGGCCAAATAGGCCACCAGAGGTCCGTTGGAATTTCCTTGTCGAAAGCATTTAATTAAATACATGACAACCGCAAGTAAATGGCCCTCGGGAGATTTGGTTGGTTACTTCAAATACAGATTGTCTTACCTGAAGATATGAATATATTTCCCTACCTACCCTTGGAATGTTGTATAAGTCATATTAATTAGAGCACTGAGCTTGACTTCTCGCTTACACGTGCAAAATTTAATTAAGATTAATCTGGTTTTGTGTAAAATCTATTCTCGAAGCCTTTTCAATTTATGAATTAACCCGATTAAACTTATTAAAATATTTAAAAAATATTTTAATTATAAATATTGGTCACAAACAACGTTTCAGAAAGGGAAAAAACGATTCTAATATGAAAATGTATAAATGTTTAAGGGATTAATTGTATCTCAATAAAGATGAAGATGTAATTTTTTTTTTAAACAGAATATGATAGTTGAGGCGTTTATAGAACTTATAACCTGTCATTGGTTGGGTTAAGCGATCACTTTATGTAAACAACATTCCCCATTCCGCCCTTCTTACGACCACCACGTCTGACATTTGTTTGGAACATGTATATATGCTACTATTTTTAAATAACTTCACATTTTGTAGGTCTATCTACACTAGCGTCATCTATTAAGATAATGGATGGCGCTAATGTAGATTGACCTACAAAATGGGAAGTAATTGAAAATAGTAGCATATGACAGGTCCAACCAATGACAGGTCATAAGTCCTGTAAACGCATCGACTACCATATTCTGTTGAGATACAATTAATCCCTTGAAATGATTAACCCGCAATGGGAAAAAATACAATATTTGTATACATTCAAAAAACAAAATTTTAGATTTTCGGCATTCATTTTAAAATCATTTTTAATAAAAATTTTGTAGCGCTAGTCACAAATTTAGATTAAACATTATGATGTGGTTGTTTTGTTGAATTTACAGAGATCTTCAATTTGTAGCAATATGTAACACTAGTGACAAATTTGTTTCGCCTTGCGAATGCATTCTCAAACATTTGAAACAAGACGAAACATGTCATTCCTATAAAATCCAATAAAACTTTTATAAAATAGATGTTTTCATTCGTATTAATTATTTAATATTGAGTTTTACATCATTATTTAAGAAACAAAAGATAAATAAATGTATTAAACCTTAATCTTACCGAAGGAAAATACTTCTCACTTAGTATCCATGTTGTTATAGACGCAGGTAAGTCACGTAAAATGTGATGTATTGTATTATACATAAAATGAACACATTTTTCTATGTAATTAGTACGTTATTCGGTTATTTTTTGTGTAATTTTGTTTACCTCTCCATTGAAAACAATTGTATTTAACTTAATCAGGTTCCTAGAACTCAAAAGGCTGTATAAATGTTTTATTTAATTATAAGTATCAACTAATATGGCGGTTCACAATCGTGTGCTTGTGCCGACCCTAATGTATAGAAATAAAACTGGCAAAAGATCGATAAATGTAGAAAAATGCAGTAGAAATAAGATATCTTAGACGGATGTGTGATAAATCTGTACCTATATGATAAAATGTCAAATGCAAATGTAAGAAGTGAATGCGGTGCGAATGAAAGTGTTATGAACAAAATAATGATAGGTTATCTAAGATGGCTTGGACACATGGAATAAATTAATGAAGAAGAATGGTAAAAAAAGTAAATTGAAAAGACGTGAACGGAGTTAGTAACAGAGGAAGGCCGAGGAAAATGTAGCACGATTAAATCAATCAAATATGAAATGTCGACCATGTGAGCACGAGACACGAGACACGACGTATAACTGTTGAGGAACCGAGGGACAGAACGATATAGAAGTCCATTATTCCTGCCTACCCCTGCGGCGAGACGACGTAAAGGTTTGTTAGTTAGCTTAAAGTTTCAGCAAAATATGAATACGTATTTTATATTTAGACAATACTTTTCTACTTAGGAAATTGAAAAACTTTGTTTAATCCACTTTTTAATGAAAAATATTAAAAAACACAGCATGTTAAATTTGAATTATTGTATCGAATTTTAAATGCGTTTTTTATTTGTCTGTCTTTGTTTAGTTTTTATTATATTTTTACACCTGAAGATGGAGGTATCCTCCGAATCGTGTCGTGTTTTTTAAATATTTTTTTATTAAATAGTGGATTAAACAATGTTTTTCAATATCCTAAGTATAATACTATGAAATTTCACAGGGTTAAATGCCTTAGAGTTCAATAAATAATTTTCTATATTCGTTCAAATATTTGTTTGCCTGCTGTAATACGAGTATAATCGTCAACCGTTGACATGTCAAACGACGGTTTCGACTACTGACGTCATCCTGTAGCAAACAGCCCAGAGCTAAAAAAATACAGCTTCAATGGGATATTTGTATAATCTCTGCAAAGATTTATACCCCTAGTTCTTGCGGAGTTTTGATTGATGTATTGAAAACCGGGTTAAGTAAAATTCGTGGCCACGTTCATTTTTTATGCGTCTCCCGCCTGATTTATGGGGGAAGCGGATATAACGCGGAGATGATAAAACAGTTTAAAGCTTTAGGAAGCTTCGGCTGGGCTGCTGTTCGTTCTGGTGTACAATCAATAAAAAGCTCCCAAACTACAGCTCAGCTCCGGTGCGGGTATCACACAATTGCTTATGCGTAAATCAAAATTGATGGTTTTTTGCTGTTAACATGTCGTATTAAATAAATAATGGCATATTTCCATAGAAATATCGTTATGTCGAATTAACTTGTCCAGTACTACGACAGTATCGATACTCATTTTTTATTACTCATTTTTTTCTAAAAACCAAATGATGCTGGCATCTGTGAACCATTTGTCACAAATGTTCAAAGTATTTATCGGAGTAATTGACATATTAAATATTCCATGACGTCATCACTCTCGTGTTAATAGCCAACCTTTTAATATCAGGTTTGCGATTTTTGTATAATTTAAATACAAAAATTAAATAAGAATATATTAACTGAAAAAAAAAGATTTCGTACTTCTCATGTTTTTTGATTAATTAATTATCTGTTCTGATTGACCGTTGACTTATCATGAAAACATTTTTTTCCCTTTAAATCGCTCAATATTGATAGTTCCTAAGTAAATATGTATTGTATTTTTTGGCATTGAATTCATTTTATTTTATTGAATTCAAAAAAAATACCGGAAAGGTTTAATAAAGTTATTATTCGATATTTTTGGTATTACATGAAATGTATTAATATCAACAGTCGAAATAAAAGTATAGATTTTCGCGGTAGGCAATATATTCTTTGGGATTTTGTTCGTCGACCGACGTTTTTAAGATCCTTGCAGTCTCCATCTTCAGAGTAGTTATGTTAACTAACCTGAAGATGGAGGCTGCAATGATCTCCGAAAAATCGATAGCGGAAAACAAGTTACAAGTTACACGGATATACCTAACTAACTAAACTAACTAACTAACCATCACGCCGTCTCCCCGAAGCGGTAGGCAGAAATAATGGACTGCCACACTTTAACCGATGCGTCACTCGGTGTGATGGGTTGCGAACCTCATCGCCACTAATAGGCATCTCCCGCGCATACTTGGATCGACAAACGACCATAAAATAAATCTAAAACAAATTATAAAAAATACATTAATATAAAATAAAATAAAATGACATAAAATTAATATAACACATAATGTTCATTTAGATGGTGCACATGTTGTCACGACGATCCGGACGATGTTCTGGACGATCCGGACTTTTGTATTTATTTAATTTATATTCCACGTATTCACCGTTCTTTTAAATAACTGTGACCCAATCCCAACCCAACCCAAATTGTAAGATCCCAAAAAACATTTTATTGTAATAAACGTTTTATTTTATTTATTTCCTCATATAATATTTTATTGGAATATTTATTGCCGTTTGAACATTGCTGCAAAACTTTATATTAAGTCATTAAACATATGTTTTACATAAGTTTCACTTTATTTTGAAGATAACCATATGATAATGCATTAGAAATGTGAAATAAAACCAAATATTGTGTCTGATTTAATTGAGTTAATTGTAACACATATTTAATGATTTAATTTAACCATTTAATAATGATTAAGTATATTAGTGTTTCTGCTAAAACAATAAATTCCAAATTTTTTTAGTTTTTTAGCTTTTTAAGCTTTTTCTTACACTGTTTCTCCGGAGGGGTATGCAAAAAAATGGCCCGCTATACTGCTCCTCTAAACTTCCTCTAAATTCATACATCGTAACATGCGCGCTCGTCGATTTTTGATTGTGGACACCTTTTAGTATTTGATTAATTTGGTTATACTATGCTTTTCTTAGCCTTCCGCGGCTTCTCTATCTTCTCACACTTTATTATTATTTATCATAAACTTGTTTCGTTTGAACAACATAAACTGAAACAACTAATATTCCAAACCAAAGATTCTTACACGATTCAAAGAAAATGGAAACAGATTAAACATAAATAATGCCTTGTGTCTATCTACTCAAACTTAAAGCCTTCGAAATGTTTAGTTAACATTTTCATTCAAGTTTAATCTTCTCTACACACTCCTTACGATATGTATACATGTTGTATGTCGACATATCATAAGCGGTTTGGCTATTGACTCAATTATGAAACTAACTTATTATATACATTATCTCTTAAACTGGGATGTTGCCAATGCAAATATTATAGTATTAATTTCGTTTAGATTCATAATATTCTCTTCCTCTTCGTGGAGATTCCTTTTATAGTTTCAGTATTAACTATTCGAGATAGATTAATTATTCGTAATTGATAATGCAAGTATACGTTATAGTTATTAATAAAGAAATAGACTAGGTATAAGGAAAACGTGGCACCATCAACCTGAAACGAAAAGTCTATGAAGCCTGTGTTCTGCCAGTTGGTACTTATGGTCTTGAAACTGTAACATTGTCCAAAAAAAGTGCTGCGAAACTACGAGTGACCCAAAAAGCCATGAAAAGAGACATGTTAGGAATAAGCCTAAGAGACAGAGTCAGAAACGATACGGTGAGAGAAAAAACAAATGTCACTGACATCATCCACCGGGTGGTGACTATAAAATGGCAATGGGGAGGTCACGTAGCCAAAAGCTCAGATGAAAAGTGGACAAGAAGACTGCTGACTTGGAGACCGTGAACGGCGAAGATAAGTGTGTAAGACATGTCGAAATAACCTGGATGCAGTCTACACAGGACAGTGTGACGTGGAAGCAAATGTAGGAGGCCTTTGTCCAGGAGTGAACGGGAATAGGCTGAGGAAGACGAAGAAGAAGAATATCGGCCACGTGAGGAAAAAGGAGAAATCAACATGTGCACATGACACGATCAAGTAGAGGATATGAGAGAAGTATGTCAGGAAAAAACAGTATCATTTCTGCATATTCCTTCGGAGAAACGGTTTGACCTCGTATATGGTAATTATTATTTCAATGGAATGATCAATGATATCCAAATACGAATTTCTGATGATATAAATTAACATGGTGATAAAATTAAACGTTTTATATATTCTTATATTAAAAATATAGTTAAACTTAAAATTAAATATTAGTTTTTCGAAGAAATTAACGATTTACAAAAATTACTTATTTTGCCCTTAAGAACGTTGGTTATTATTTGTTTGGTGTAAAATTTTGTTTGAATTTTTTCTAATAACATTGTATTTTCACAAACTTTTTTCCATTCCACAAACCTGTTTTAGACCTCAAACGACCTACCTTATTGTACTTTTTTTTAAAACTGTTACATTTTTCTATTGGATTTCTGAAATATTTTAATCGATTAAATTTTGTTGATTAGATTTAAAAGTCAATATGAATTTTTGTACATAACAGTGTTAAATTGTGAGGAAAAAATATCGATAAATTAAAATACGTTTTTTTATGTACTGAGATATGACGTACGAGTATGTAGTTCGAAACATATTTGTGGAAGATTGAAACAAATATTGTGAAAATACAATGTTTTTTAAAAGCTTTTAGAACAAATTTTATGCAATATTCATAAAGGATTCATTAAATTATGAAGAAAGATGAAACATGTAATTCTATAAACTATAATAAAACTACTAGAAAACAGGCGTATTTAGTTGTATTCATTATATAATATGGATTTCTACATCATTCAAAAACAATAAATAACTTATTTTATTTTTATATACTTTTTATACGACATTAACAAAATATTTTTTTTAAATTAAATATCACACATATGTCAAAACTGACAAAACTGATCATATTTGTGAACAATTTTATAATATTTTAAATATATTTATACTTTCACTGAGAAAGTGTCTCTCCGAGACATGTCTGATATTTAATTTAAAAAAAAAATTAAGTTATTGTTGTATACAAAGTATATAAAAAAAAATTAAAAACATCTACAACACAAAGTATGGCGAACATAGAAGTAATATGTAAATTACTATTGAGAAAACAAATTATTTTTCAGAAGTGAATCCACAACACAAAGTGATGCCGAATTTAGAAGTAATATGAAATTGTGTTTTATATTCATTGAAATTATAAGGTCATGTTTAGAAAATCGAAAATAAGTTTTACAATAAATATTTATAACCCTGAGAACCTTTTGAAATGAAGTATGCTTTCTAAAAAAATCCAAAGCTAGTCGCGGAAAATATATTATAATAAACCGAAAGAAAAAGTTTTGGGTGTTTCTTTCAGGCTTGAAAAAAACCCAAGAAAGGTGAGCTTAATAGGAAATTGGAATTAAACCCAGTAAACAGGAGGATCGATTAAAGATTTGAAAAACTTTTCAAAATTTTCTTTAGAAACGGCATTAAAAGTTTCTAATCGTTAGATAAAATGCGAATTACAATGGAAGGAAGTAAAGAAAGATTTATTTTTATTACTTTATTCCAGGATATTATAAAATATTCAAGATTGTGAAAACATTGATGGACTTCCAAAGAATTAAGGCATCCGAGGCGAGTTCTACACCCGCATAAAATAATATGTTTGTTTTGTTTAGTAGATACTTATTCGGTTATATTTAATTAATTTTGTTTGCAAATGGGTGTATAATTCAAACCATTCCTCTTCTTCTTCCTCTTTTTGTCCTGTCACACCTCTGTGGTGCATGCTTGATGCCTAACATCATCCCAAGTGAGGCCTGCTGCCTTAACCTCGTCCTGCAGGGCTCTCTCCAGGTGGCTCTAGGTCTGCCTCGCTTCCTCTTTCCCCCCATGGGGGACCAGTCTAGTGCGCCCTGAGCGATGCAGGCTGGGTTCCGTCTCAGAGTGTGACCGATCTACTATGACTTGTTCTCTAATTGGCTTTTCGCCTGCCATGATCCAGAGAACAGCATTTGACGCTGTTTGGGGCCAGTAGATCCTGAATATTGAGCGAAGGTAGCTATTTATAAACACCTGGAGTTTTCCAATAACATCCGTGGTAGATTTCCAAGTCTCACATCCGTACAGCAGTACGCTTTTAACGCTACTGCTGAATATTTGGAGCTTGAGCTTTCACGAAATGATACTGGAACGCCATACAGGGCGAAGCATAGCGAGAGCTCTCCTTGCCTTTTGTTGAGTCTGCTGGCTACATCTTCCTCCGTACCTCCCGAGCCTGCTATCATACTACCGATGTAGCAAAAGCTGGTCTTGGTCACAAGGGGGACACCGTGGAGCAAGATTGGGTGGACTCCACAGTCATTTGTGGACACTCGTAGGTCTACAGTCTACGAGTGACTAAGACAATTCATAACATTACCATGTAATAATACATATTTTTAAAATTAAGTTTCATTACATACTCGTATATAAATGCGTACGCATATTTAAGAACACTTTCATAACTAACAATTAACTAACCATCACGCCGTCTCCCCGAAAGGGTAGGCAGAAAGAATGGACTGCTACACTTTAACCGATGCGGCTTCTCTTTTCGCCCCGCGGGAGACGCGGTGTGATGGGTTGCGAACCTCATCGCCACCAAAAGGCATCTTCCGCGCACACTTAGATCGTCCAACATCCACAAAATAAATCTAAAACAAATAATATAAAATACAATGGTATAAAATAAAAATAATTGAACACATGTTCTTTTGAAATGGTGCACATGTTGTCAGCTGGACGATCCGGACTTTTGTGCTCGATCGAAATCGAAAACATGTAACCTGTCTGTAGAGAATCAACGCATAGAACAGGTCCATAACCTTCAGGTATCTTGGCATAGACCTGGTTGGAGGAGCTGATCTGCGGGAAGAAAAACCGGCCCAAGTCAACAAGGCAGCTACAATCTCTGGTGCTCTAAAATCCTCAGTATGGAAAAACAACGATATGGCCATTAAGAGTAAGTTGTGAATCTATGCAGCAAGAGTAAGATCAATAATAATATATTGCGTTGAGGCAAGGGCAGATACACTCAGGACCAAGGACTTACGAGATGAAGACACTGAGGATAATACCAGGCAAGACAGAGATATCGCGTGAGCAACACCAGAATTAGATTGATATGTGAGGCTGAGGATATTATAAGATGTAGTATGCAGAGAAGAAGGGACTAGTACGGTCATATCCAAAGATTGGATACCATCAGACCCTATATTGCACAACATTATCAGCCTCTTGGGACCTCGTGGAAGACCTCCTAAAAGATGGAAGGATAGCTGGGAATCGAATAGAATAGGTCCACAACAAAAAGATGAAATCAATGAACTATAAAGGTTCTCGAAAGAAACGTTTTTCAGCGAGGAAGAAAAAATACTTTGTCATGTCTTATTGAGACACCAAATATGACATGATTGTTTTATGGATTAATGCGAAACATATAATATTGAATATAGCAGAATAATCTGCAAGCTATGGATTCGTTTAGAATTAATATTTAAAATCTATTAACAGCGTAATCTTCGCCAAGACTTATGTACCGACGCATTAAGGCATGTAAACGCTCTAATAATTCAACAAGAACACCGTATTAAGGGCATCTCCTTAAACATTCAGAGCGATTTACTAGCAACTTGCCTAGCGTATAATTTAAATTTAACACGTTTGAATTTCCGGATAATTTATCTGTTTCCTCTCCCTGAATTTTTGAGCATTGTCTTCGTGTTTGGCGTTAAATCCATTTCAAATTAAATGGAAATCACTTTTGAAAGAAATTCAGGTGGGGGCGCGGGTGCGTGGAGGGGGTAAGGATCCGATAATGCCTGGTCCCCGCCCCCCCTAATTTCTACACAGTTTTTTTTCGCTTCCGCGCGATAAACGAGTTTCATGGGAAAAGTTTTATTACTTTCCACTCGTAAGATTTAGCATGTTAATAATTTCTATCGAGGGATGTTCTGTTTCTTTCCATTATTGGCTCGCTATCTTTGAGCTGATCTTGATTTATGAAGCCGGCAGGGGCTTCCAATTGAGATACTCAGCACTCTGCGGAGACAAAATTAATCGTTGCTTAAAAACATAAATAATGTGTTTTTCTCACGCGAAACACAAAATCGCGTTTCCTCTGTTATTATTTAAATTACTGCTATTGGCCGACTTACAACTGTTCGACTTTACGACCACGATCCGAAAATTCATTATCAAGGCACTATCTGAATGTTAACATCTTCTGAATAAACTTCTAGCACATTTTGAAGAAATGGACCCCAACATCGAACGATTCGAAATAATTGAACAAATGTCACACTTAGAGTTTCACCCATATCGTGAAATATATGAGGAGAAGAAGAAACAAAATATCCAGATAAATATCAATATGTTTATGCATTTATAAGACCTGTCATAACATATGGGATCGAGTGCAAGGCGGATACCACAATCACTAAAAACGCGCTCAGAGTCTCAGAAATGAAGACGATAAGAAGACACTGCAAGGGAGGATAAGTAATACACGGATAAGGGAGATATGCGATGTTAACGACATTGCGAAGGCAAAGGAGAAGATACAGGTATGCACATGTGAGGGGAATGGATCCATCAAGACTCCCCTTTATTGTGTTGCAGGGCCAGCCCCATGGTAGACGACCCACGGGCAGACCACCAAAGAGATGTATCGACAGTTGGGAGTCGACATCCCAGGATGCCAATTCCTCTTAAGAAACAGGCCACTAAGCCTACACTAAGAATAAGAATGAGAAGAAGATTTTTATGCAAAAAAAAAATATATAACAACCAATAAAAAAGTTCTATATGTTTTATGAACACAATTATACATTTTTATGGACATAATAATAAAACATTTTTACTGTAGTAAATAGAATAAAATTATTGGATTCGTAACCAATGTAACAAAATGTTGAATGATCCAACTAACAATCAGATCGACTTACGAACTATTCACCGTAACCGATCGTAGTCGTAAGTCGACGAATAACACATTACAAATTAACCTTTTTGTAGATGGTTTGTTGGATAATTCATCACATGAATTTGGATGTTGAGATTTTGAATGTTAATATTATGACTAGCCCATTAATTAGGGTTGCAGGGTTAGAACCACGAGTGTGCATGGAGGTTACCTACGAGATATCCGACCCTCTCCGGGCCCAACTGTTTTAAACATCTGTTTCCAATTACCCTTTCTCCTCAACTCGTGTGTATAGAATACGAATATACTCTAAACTAACTAAAATTAACTAACCATCACGCCGCCTCCCCGAAGGAGTAAGCAGAAACTATGGACCGGCACACTGTTATTTCTTGACGCTTCTTCCACATTCATACGTCGTATCATGCATGGACGTCGATTTCTCCGTTTCTTCGCGTGGTCGACATTTAATATTTTATTGATTTGATCGACCACTTTTTCCTATGTCTTCCTATATTTATTGTTCCGTATACACGTAGTTAACTTATACTTTCTTTACATTTCTTCCTTCATTCATTATTTCTATATCGTCGGTTCAAAGGTAAAACTCATTGAGTGACATTTTAATTTAGTTTTTTGCAATTTCTGTATCAGACTTGTCAATTCTACGTCAGAAAATAATAGCCAAGTGTATTTATTAAATAATAACAGTTATTCTTCAATAAAAATACTTGGTGATTATTTTCTGAGGTAGAATTCACAAGTCTGATACAGGAATTGCAAAAAAAAATTAAAATGTCACTTAATGAGTTTTACCTTTGAACCGACGATATGTTCGAACCGTCTTAATGACCGTTTCATTATTTTGTTCTATACACTTCAATTCAGTCTTCTTATATTTGCATTTGACACTCTAAATTAGATTTTTTTCAATAATGTCTTATAGCCTCCTCTTTAATATTCTAAATCATTATACATGTAGATATAAAAAGACCTCTCTAATTACGACCCAAACACTTCCAGCCGCCACAAGCGCCCAAAATCGATTCTCCTTCAGAGGAACACTCCGGGCCACACAAATCATGCCCCCGAATAAACTAACAACCCACCAAATCACCTTCCAACAATGTTCCCATCAGACGTAAGAGGAATAGCCACATGAGCTGAACCTCTGTAAGCCAGAAGATCCAAGTCCAAGTCCAATTTATATAAATATAAAATGGTTACAGCTGATCATTAAGGGAAAAATAGATAGTCGACGAGGTATCAGCAGAAGGCAAATCTCCTTGCTCCGCAGTAGTGAGCACAATTGTCAATAATAAATCGTCGTTGAACTGGAAGATTCACCATAAAACGGCTTGTTACGAGATTAGCGTCAGCGAACCTGAAGAGAGTGTGAAGAAGAAAATTGGAGAGAAATTCTCCACGACCGAGAGATAGAATAACAAGATAAGTCGAGTAATAATACTAACGCAGCGGAAATTTAAGAAACTCTGCTTGGACAAAACTCGCTAATCAGAAGTATATTCAATGGAAATAATTGAGTCAAAGATTCGACTAAATTAAATTTTATTTGTTTGTGTTTACCCTTTATTTTGATTTCGCTGCGCAAATTGGAAACTCGGATTTAAAGTTTTACGTTGCTTGCAAAAAAATTTGACATTAAATAAAATGAATCGGAAACTTCTTGGCGAAATTTCATTTTGAATTAATAAATAAAAAATGAAAGAGTAAGGGAAATACATGAGGTCAAAAATGTCTTTAAGTGAGGGGGGAAAGAAGAAGACATTGGCATGCGTACGTGAGGAAAAGGAATGAAGGAGGATGCATCTAGACTCTCTAACATTGTGTTATACTGCCAACCCTGGGCAAACCAACAAAAGGATGGATCGACAGCTGGAAATCGTAGAAAACTCGCAGGAGGCCAACCTCTTTTGAAAAATAGGCCATAAAGCCTACATTAAGAAGAAGAAGAATAATAAGTTTTATTAAAAATACAGAAATGATTTAAATTATTTCGTTAAAATTATTTCTATTAGTATCTAAATTTATTTTCATCATGTATATTATGCAACTTCTTTTAGGTTGAAATTCAGTAAAAGATCTTTAATCTATTTCATAAAAAAATTATAAGAGTATTATAACGGTTAACAGATTTTTATTTGTATTTATTGTATGTCGGTGTGTTATGAGTTCTTCCGTGACCGGTGATTGATATATGATTAATCAAGCATCAAACATTCTGAAGATGATGACTCTGAACGTTGGTCCCAGGAGAAATCATATGTTACGAATATACACAAGATCTTAATTATAATATGATTAGGATTCTAAGAATAATATATTTTCGAGACGGACCGGAGTATGAAATATAAAAATAAAAAAGAGATGTGGGTTTTTATTGCAAATATATTTTATCAATATAAAATGTTGTTTTCAACCTATCAAAAGACGCCAAGGAAAACATGGTATTTCTTAATTAATCAATTGCTATAAGCGGACATATCCGAAGCCGGAACATTTAACGATTTATGTCAGTATATAAAAAATAGTAACGGTTCACTCTCTCTGCTACATCTCCGTGGCGTGATTGTTAGTTTAATTAGTTCAATTTTAATGACAAAAATGAATAGGTACTGTTTACTCTATAACAACTTCACACCATTTTTACTAATAGTAATAAAAAAAGCTCAATAACCCAATACTAAATTAATGTAAAAAAAAAGCAAATCTCTCGCAGTCAAACATAAAAGCCACAAAAAAATTAAGCTTATATCACGTAATAAAACTATAAGCAGTAAATACTTTTTCTCTGTCGACTACCATATATTCTATTGACCAAATAAGAATTTTTATTTTCCGTTTTTATGACAATATGTACGAGTACGTACATTTAGGAAATTGAAAATAACTTTGTTTATTGTCCACAAAATATTAAATAACACGACAGGTTTCTGAGGATACCTCCATCTTCAGGTGTAAATATATAATAAAAACTAAACAAAGAAAGACTAATATAAAAACATGTCGTGTTTTTTAATATTTTGTGGTTGATAAACAAAGTTATTTTCCATTTCTGAAGTGTATTACTATGGAATTCCACAGTGTTAATTATGTAACTTGCACTTACTTATACAGTCGATTTCGTCTACTGCAGGACATAGACCTCTCCCATACTTCTCCACACACTCATATCTTTCTGTATCCACCATCACCAGCCAATCACCAGCAATTCTTTTCATATCATCCAGACCATCGTGTCTCCCTCAATATGTTCATAACCTAAAGCGTGACACACTACATTAAGACAATTCATCACTAAGGATGTATTTTTCAATCCAATTTTGATTTGATTTAATCAATAAATTTTTCATCGTGTATTAAAATTTCATATAAAGGGTATTTCAATAGGGACTTACTTTCTTATTATGGCCATACAATTCTCAGAGAGTTTTAGCCTCCTTGATGATTTTCCGCCAAGCTCTTCGATCCTGCGCCTTCTGCTCCCAGCAGTCCGATTCGCCCAATCTAGCCAGGTCAGCCAGAACATTGTCCATTAGGCGCTGTCTAGGCCTTATACATATCTAGGCCTGTTTTCCAATAAGGACGCTCCATTTTCAATCGCTCATGCTGAATGTTAATTGTGGCGTGCACTGTGTGCTATGTAGCGCCATCTTGTTGGAACCATATGTTGTCGGTATCCAGTTTAAGCCACAAAACTCTCAAGTTTTCCATCGAACGATGTATTGTGGACTCTGCAGAATGGCCATGAATGTCATAAATTGGCGAACAGAGCACTGATTTTGATAATATTTTTTAACAATTTCAACGCGTTGTTGGTGTAGCGTTCCGCGATGAAATGTCAATACTTAGTATTCATGTCAAATTTGTTAGCTATTGCTTTAGAAATATGACCGCCATACGCTGTTAAAGTTTGAGCGTCCTTATTGAAAAACCCTTCAACCACCGGGATACACCACCTGTAGCAAATCCATGGCGACCATTTGTCCAAAATTATATTTTATACATAATGTCATTGAATGTCCTTTAAAATTCAAAAAAAATTGTGTCAAAATCACTTATACAAGTTGATTTTATGACATTTCAAAATTTAAGCGCTCTTAACGAAAACACCCTCTATATAAGGCGTGTTTGCAAAAATCCACAATTCATCAAAATACATTTGCTCAGTACAGTATAATTCAATCCGTGTGGGAAACGATTTTCACATTCGATAAGCCAACTCCGAGAAGGAACGCATCTGATTCCACACGTTTCATTGAAAATCCTAACATTTCCATTAATATATCATTTACCTCGCCAAACTCCACGTCCATTCACCACTCCGCTGGTTTTGAACCTGATTCAGCAATGGATTTTGAAAAAATAAAAAAAAGTCGGCAATGTTCCATAATTTCATGCCTATATTCAGTGAATTATTATTAAGTACATATCCTTTCTTATACTTGCTCACTATTTAATGTGTGCACCTTTAGACGTGTTTAGAAAAGCAGATAGATGTTCTATTGATTAATTTTATGCACCATTAACCACCATTTGAGCTGGCAGTTTAAATTTTCCTTGGCACACCGAGCGCCGCTACCAATACGGGAATTGGCTGTACGTGATACAGAATCAGGTCATTTTTCATAAATTTTCCCCATTTTCATTTTCCTTCTGTACACAAAACATAATGGCATTTCAAACATGAAGCATTCGAGCATACGAGCAAATTTCATATTGCTTTTGAAAAGCTGTTTATAAAATACTATTCAGTTCATTCAAAAATATATATTCACGTGTTTTATTTACGAGTCACATTTAAAAACTAAAATCAAACTTTTAGCTTTTATCAGAGAATTGACTGCCAAATTTTTACTCTGTATGTGTTTTGTATTTTGTTAGATTGAAACATCAAATAATGCGAAAATAATGCCATATTTTTTTTGTATCTTTCATTGTTCCTTGCAGGAATGTTGGACTTATACGCTAATGAAACAATGCTCTTGGAAGCACAAAAAATCGTAACCGTTATTAACAATCGAGGAATTTTAAAAGAACTAAGTTTATGGTATACTTTTCTTACCTCTACGGTTGAAAAGTGAGATATATCTTATTTTATGCACCAAATTACTATACTGAAGTGCTTAGAAATTCTCACGTATTAAAGGCGATTCGACTTCTCAATCAGGTGGTATTCAAATATAACTTTTTTAGATGTATTTCTTGCCCTGCAATTGCCGTAGAATTTATTAAATATTATAAGAATAATTATAATAATAAAAGATGTACTTCATATTAATGAAGTGTTCCATGAAATATTAATACAAGGAAAAAATATAATTTAAAAGGTTATTACAGATAATAAAGTGCTAAACTTTATTATTTTGATGTTCTGCTATATTACTCTTCTTCTTCTTATTATTTTTCTTTTGCTTTATTTAGGACTGTGTCCTGTTATTTCTCAGAGCCTGTTCCTGGGATGCAGATGTCTCGCCATCTTTTAGGTGGTCTTCCTGCAGGTCGATTTCCTGTTGGTGCTTTATTTGCGGCTATATTTATCATTCTTTCAGAACATGCTCTTTCCACATGATCTCTCCAGTAGCGTCTTCTCAGTCTTCTCCATCGCATAACATCTTCTACATTGCAGATCTTTCTTATTTCAGAATTTCTTATTCTGTCTCGGAGTGTCGTTCCCGTAATGGATCGAAGAGTCTTCGTTTCTGTGGTTCTTATGAGACTTTTTGTTCTGATGGTGTCAGCTCTCGTTTCTATTCCATATGACATTATTGGACGTACGCATGTCTTGTAGATTCGAATTTTGCTATACTTTAGCATATTTTTATTTTTTCAAACTGTTAAGTTTTTCCAAACTTTGCTATAGTACGAGTACTTTACACATTTATACAATACGTCATACACGCACGTAGATTTCCCTCATTTTATATAATCCAACTTTAAAAAAAAAATTATTTACTTGATTGATTTGATAATGTTTAGATATTTTACTGGGATAACACAATTTGAATGATAATTTATGAAGTATTTGTAGCTCATTTTTATGGTAGTTTAAGTTTTTTAATAACATTATGTTAAAAAAAATTATCTTTTGAGGCTTCTTGGTAAGATAGGAGAAAATTGAAATAGGATAAAGTAGATATCCTGAAGTATAAAAGAGCGTTAGAAATCAGTCGCCTTAAGCAATTTGAGGTATCGAAGTGTCTGGATCTCCGTCTGCACCACTTTTCCACTTGACCTGTTATACGTTTAGGATTGAACGAGGATTTTCAGGACATTTTATTTATTTAATATCTCAAGCTCTACAAATATCATCACTCGTAGAAATGTGTTTGTCACCTCAAATGCACAATTGGTATCGTATTTGTCTTTGGTGGGTATACTTTCAAACGCCTCTATAATTCCATTAAAAAATGATTTTATTATAATATAGCATAGAGATAAATAATGATTTCTAATTTGTTTTTGTTAAATAGTACAATTTAAAATATATGTTTATATAAATATGAAGGTAATTTTTTATTGGAATACGTTAAATATGTGACTACCGCACCGAACATACCGGGGCCAAATCCCGGCGATGACGGCAAAATTCAATCGGTATCTTTGGTCTGGTAGAATTCACGTGACAAAAAAATGGAGATAAACTAGCTACCCCTCACATGTCATGAATTTGGGTTCAAATAACAACAACAACAACAACAAACCATCACGCCGCTTCCCCGCAGGGGTAGGCAGAGAGAATGGACCGCCACACTACTCTATCCTGGCACACCTCTCTAGCTTCCTCCACATTCATACATCGAGTCATACACGCACGTCGATTCTTCCGGCTTCTGACATGACCAACCTTTAATATTTGATTAATTTGGTCATGCCATGCTTTCCTCGGTCTACCTCGACTCCTTACTCCATTTACATCGTTAACGTATACTTTTTTAACCATTCTTTCTTCACCATGCGCTCCATATGTCCAAACCAACGCAGCGAACCTTTCATAATTTTGTTCATAATACCTTCTTTCGCTCTACATTCCTTCCTAATATCAGCATTTGAGATTCTGTCGTACATCGTTCTACCACACATACGTCTTAGGGACCTCATCTCTACCGCATTTATTCTGCCCTCATCTTTCTTCTGCCAGTTCCATGCTTCGCTTCCATACATAAGGGTTGGGACCAGAACTCCATTGTGAACGGCCATTTTCGCTTTCATTGATAAATTCTTGTTTCCAGTAACTACTTTTAAAGCTCCATTCACTTTGTTACCCGCACCAACCCTTCTTTCAACATCACTGTCCGTTCGGCCATCCGCTGTGAACATGCTACCTAAATACACAAATTCCCTCACCTGTTCCAAGTTCTCTTCATTTAAACTTTTATTACAAACTGTCATTTGCTCTTCCCTTTCAAAAACTTACACCTTTGACTTTCCGACATTCATCATTAAATCGTTCGACTTGCGACACCAAGACTTGTAATTCGTCCGCACTATCCGCAACGAGAACGGCATCGTCCGCGTAAAGCAGACAGTTTACAGACAGATCACTCATCTTTCTTCAAATAACATATTCTGTACAAAAGTTCTATTCTATACATATGGCAAGCAACGGGAAACTACCGCGTGAAAGGTCCAAGTGGCAACCACAAACCAGCAAAGATGTTAGACTTGCTGCAAATCATGATTGGAAAAGAAAAAATATATATATATGTAATAACTTGGTATAATAATGATAAATTCGAACATTCCAGTTAGTTTCATTCAACGATAGTCATGAAGCGGAAGATTGAGTACCACAGAGGGGTTGACAGAAGACAGCTTTCCTGGCTTCGAAACATCTGAGAATGGACCGACGCAAGAACTTTGGGGGAGTTGTTTCGCGCCGTCCACATGGAAGCTTTATCCCAATGGTCGTCAACGTCGAGGGGACCCGGCAGCACACGTGAAGATGAAGAATTCAAAAACTATAGGCCTCATGTATAATATTCTTCTTCTTCTTCTTTTTGTCCTGTCACACCTCCGTGGTGCATAGGGCCTAAAGGAATCTTCTCCACCCGACTCTATCGCATGCCTGATGCTTAACATCATTTCAAGTGAGGCCTGCTGTCTTAACCTCGTCCTGTAGGGTTCTTCTCCAGGTAGCGTTAGGTCTGCCTTGCTTTCTCTTTCCCCCCATAGGGGACCAGTCTAGTGCGCCCTGAGCGATGCAGGCTGGGTTCCGTCTCAGAGTGTGACCGATCCACTGTCATTTGCGCCTAGCGACTTGTTCGACTTGTTCTCATGTATAATATAAAGGATTTTAATTAATTTTTCTACAACACTCATAACTCATTTGAGGAATCTCCGACATACGACTGAGTTTCCTTAATAAATTTCGCGATACAAAAACGAAAGCGCGCAATTATGGGATAGGCGAGATGTAATGACATCAGAATTTTCGTCACGCGCAATTGAAAATTTTGGCGGCGGCCATCCATCAACCTCCGTGACGTCACAATACGTATTACGTAATGGGGCAGAAGGACCTCTGCTGAAAGGAAATTTACATATTGAATGTGACAAAAAATATCATCCCCGCTTTTAAAGTCGCGGGATAAGCTAATAGGCCTTAACGGTATAAAGCGCGAGCCACATCCTGACAATTAATATTTTAAGCAATGTTATTTATGTATAACGAATTTCAATTATTTTAAACACTTTTTTTTTTCATAGTCCATTATTTTGGCCGAAACACTATGATACCTTAACATTTTAAACTGTTAATGAATAAACTTTGTTTTTTGTATCACAATTGTATTTTATTTTACGCGACAGCTGTTTCATCAACCAATGTTGACATCATCAGGTGTTACAATAATATATAAGATGTAAAATTTTCGTGATTTTACGAATCTTTATGTGTATTTGTTCCTATGTCATCTTTTTTTATTGTATATATAAATATATACTTTTTACTTTTCGACATGATTAGAAGGTTTAAACACTTTGTTTTATTATTATTTTTTCCACCTTAAATATGTTCTCCTATAAATAGTAACCAATCGTTATTTTTACTAACTTCAATTAGGTACCTAACTCAACTCCAGCAAGATTTATGTAAGTTTTAGGTTTAGGGTGTTTAATTACATCAAAGTTCAAAAAACTCTTCCTGGTTTTAGACGAAATATAGAAAACCATTTCATCCATCAAGTAAACAAAACATATTTTAAACAACTATAGGTAAACAATAAATCCGTTTCACGGTGTTTTAGGTACAGAAAAAATAAAATTTACACAAACTAACTTTCATAAATCAATTCACAGTAATAGGTCGGAGCAGTACAAACATACTTTTTACAACGGGCAAAGCAGACCATTACTAATTTGTAACACCCGATGATGTCAACATAGATTGACGAAACAGCTGTCGCGAAAAATAAAAATGAAATTGTGATACATAAAACGTATCATAGTGTTTCGGCTCAAACAATGGACTATTTACGAGTATTATTCGCTGATATTTGCATAATACTAAGAAACAAACCTTCAAAGCGTTTCTCTAAATAAATAAGCAAAGAGGATAAACCGCAACACTCTTGTTTCCTTTTATATTATCCTATCCAATAGGCTTTGAGACCTGAGCTTCTGAAGAGTAGTAAACTCTGCAGTAGCTTAAGTCTTTTATTTCGTGTTGAAGAAAACATCCATTTTCTAGAGGATTTTTTTCTTTTGATGGAAGAGACATGTGAGACGAGTACAAATGATATTCATAATTTTTCCTGCCATTTGATGACGATAATCAATACTGCCGTTAAGGTGATAATACCCTAGCTAGTCAAAACATTTTTCTACTTTATATGAATTGTTTCGTGATCAATTATCCAAAACTGCAAATTATATAATTATTATGAATAAAAACGCCCGTTTCTAAGAACTTTTATTACATTTTATGGAAATGACATGTTTCGTCTTTCTAAAGCATTATCATTTGATTATATCTTAAAAAGGCGAAATATGTCATTCTCATAAAATATGTTTAAAAAAATCGAAAATAGACTGTTTCATTCTACGGTTTTATACAAATTCAGTATTAATGACTTAATCTGGATACTTTTGCATGCATCACTTATTTTGTGTTGTGAAATTATTAAATATAACAATAAAACACTTATGAAATTTGTATATAAATCACTTATATTTGTCGGGGTTATATACTTTTACCCTGACGAATTATATTCTGTTACTCTGACGAAGCTCCGGCGGAAGCGAAACCGGTTGGTGTTCATAAAGAATGAAATGGTTTTTATACAAATTTTATAAGTGTATTATTATTATTCTTAAAATGGAGTTTACACCATTGTTTAAAAACAGAATTTATATTTATGTAAACTTGAATAACTGTTTTATTTTCCGACGTATTTTATCAGGGTATAAAAATCTAAAACATATACTTTTAGAAATAAATAATAATTGAAAAATATTTCGTTTACAGGTGTGTGTTCAGTGTTTACAATCATGTTATCAAATTACAATGAAAGCTATAGAAAACAATGTAAACATTCTAGATGTTATTTCCAAAATATGATAATAACACTACAATAAACATTGAGATTATCTTGACACCTTGAGTTTTCAGGAAGTTAACCTGTGCGTATCAAATGAAAACCGGATATCCTGAGACGTACACGTAGAAAGGCACGTGTCATGATTTCACTTGGAGGTGTTGAGGAGAAACTACAAAATATAATTTATTCTTTATTGGAACGTAACACGCTTTCAAGGCGTGAGAGATAAATGGCCAAACATAATGTGATTTAAAAATCTATACCTACTAAAAACGCGAAGGAATAACGTTTTCCAACCGTCAATTTATTTCCGTTTAAGAATTCAAAAGCTCAAATCTCTTTCAAATAAGCTTATTTTCTGGCGTTTACGTACTATAGATTTTCAGTGAAAAGAAAACATACTCGTATGTGCTATTTAGATTTTGTAAATTCGTAACAAAATTTCCGTTGGGTATTTTGTTCGAGTCATTTTAATACTAGAAAACACATAATACAATATTTTTAGATAATCAAATGATTTTACTGAAATCTTTTGATGGAAGTTCATTTTAAATAATAATTAAATAAAACGATGTTTTTTAACTACTTCCACTTTTGTCTTAGGCTGTCGAAATAAAGACAAAAGTGGAAGTAGTTAAAAAAAATATCGTTTTATTTAATTATTATAATAGATAATATAATATTTTATTCAATAATAACTAACAGAAAAATACAATATATTTATTGTTTCTTAAACAATAACGTAAAACATCTTATTAAATATTTAATCTGAATGAAAACGTCTGTTTTTAAAAAGTGTTATTATATTTTATGAGAATACTTAGGCAATACCAAGTTTGTCTATACATTTAATAATGCCTCAGAAAGGCGAAAGTGGTAATTTTCAGAAAATATAATAAAACTTCTAGAAAACAAACGCTTTTTTTATGTGAAATAATTATACAACATTTTGATATAATAAGGATTAAATCATTTATTAGATTACATCTTAAGTTTTTATTTTTTATTTTATCTTGATTAAAACAACATATAATTGTTAGTATTGTTTTGTATACCTTCAGTAATAACTGTTCTCCGATTCAAACTATTTTATTCTTTATTATTTTTCCTCTTCTTCTTTACCAATCATGTCGGGTTCCCCCGAAGTCGACTATCATTAGAGAGTGCATGTTCTTATTATTATATTAAATAACATTTTTCCCCTAACATACTCCTACTTCTTTTCTCCTAGCCATTTCCCATTTATTTAGGGTTGAATCTCTTAATAATAGAACAGCGTCAGGCTATCTTGCCTCGATCTTGGGCCATCCGACTGTCGATCAGAAGCAAGTTCATGTCATTTTTTATAGTTGATAGCCAACTAGTCATAGGACTTTTTGGACGATGTGGTCTACGTCCCCCTTTTGCTACATGACTGTGCCACCGCAGACAATCCCCTTTTTTTGCTTTTGATTATTTTTTGCATTTTCTGTACTATTGCTCAAACAAATGATTTTATTTGAGGTTATTTTTTCTCTACGTTTTTGTTATATATGTATAATTAAAACTCTGAATCATTAATTTTTTCTACTCTTTTTTATAAACATATTTTTATTATAAAGCACTCACTTTGTGGTTCGATATTTCAAAATATTTAAAATTTAATTAAGAAATTTAATTAGAATAAATGCAGTATAAATGAGATCTCTTAGACGAATATGAGCAAACTCTGTGTATGATAGAGTGTCGAATGAAAATATAAGAAGTGAATGCGGTGCGAATGATGGTGTTATGAACAAAATAATGAAAGAATCATCAAGATGGTTTGGACATATGGAAAGAATGAATGAAGAAAGAATGGTAAAAAATTATATGTTAACGATGTAAATGAAACTAGAAATAGAGGAAGACCGAGGAAAACCTGGCACGATCAAATAAATTAAATATTGAATGTCGGCCACGTGAGGAGTCAGAGAAATCGACGCGCGTGCATGACACGATGTATGAATGTTGAGGAAGCGAAATAAATAAGTCAGGAAAAAAAGTGTAGCAGTCCATTCTTTCTGCCTACTACTTCGGGGTGACGGCGTGATGGTAATTTAGTTAGTTTTTTTTTTAAATTAAATTACAGCATAATTTTAAAGAAATGTGCATCGTAAATGCTTTACTTGTTTATTAAAAGTCACCAAATCTTACATGTTACAACAAGTATTTGAATAACTAGTGCAATGGTAAAAAATATTTTTCTTCTTTAAATAGATCTGACGATCTGTGACACAGAAATCATGTCTCGTCGGATAATGAGGTCCAGCCCTCCCTCCATCTCTAAGGCGGTCTTCCAGGTGGGCGGTGTACGGAGGGGGATTTCATAAGCGGCTGTATATGCAAGTCTGTCACCATCCATTTGGGCTACATGGTCCCTCCAGTATCTTCTTCTGGATCTACTCCACTGAACGATATCCTCTATTTCGCAAATATTTCTTATGTCTGCTTTGCGGACACGATCTTGGAGATTTTTTCCAGTAATTAATCTTAGGACCTTCATCTCCGATGTTCTTATTAGACCCTTGGTTCGCAAAGTTGTCAGCCCGCGTCTCTATCGTCGTCGACACCCTGACACGGCAGAGGCTTTACTGACTCGTTTTCGTACTTCGGTATAAGGGTCATTAAGGCTGCAGATCTCTACTCCCAAATATCTGAAACTCATTACTTGCTCCACAGGTATATTATAAACAGTCAGCTTACATCTTGTAGGTTGTCTAGATATAGTAGGACTAGTATAATATAGCAATATTTAGCCTTTGTTATACTGTGTGAAATTTATACAACATTCTTTGCAAGTCATCTTCTAATTCAGCTATTAATGCGTCATGGTCTGCATAGCAAATGACGTTCACAGTTTTACTGCCCATTTTATAACCTAGTGCCAAGCCAACTATCTGGGACTATGTAAAATTTAACTCGTATTAAAAAATCTTTAAAAAATATTACTCCATTATACATTGTTATATTTTTGTTTGTTTTATAAAGGCCGTTACCGTTTCTTACACACCAAATAAAACTTGTAAGCAAACAATTACTTGAAACGCAAACGCTTGATATAATGCCGGAAAAACTTAAACCGGTGAAGGGGATATTAATATGTCTGCGTAGAATATTTTACGGGCGAAAACTTTTCCGTCACGTACATTTTACTTGAAAGTAGGGTAATATACGAGTTTGTAGTAGATACAGGGTAAGACTATACGGAGTGTCTTTAAAATAATTATAAAAATATTAACATTATTTCAAATTATTAACTTTGATTTCTCCTTCTTCGTGTAAATGGTAAGCTACTCTCGTAAGGGTGGACCGAATAGGGTCTCATATATTTTCCTCTTCTACATATTTTCCTTTGCATTGTGGTAGAAGGCTTGGCCGCCTTTGTGTCGTTTAAAGGGGCGCCGTGTGTTATAATTATAATAATTATTATTAATTTGTTGAATCGCTCATTACATCATTACAGCGCAAGCCAAATCGTTTTAAAGCATAAAGTTATCATATTGATTCTCATGATTTGTGATAGGTTGTTAATCTTTCACCATTTTATTGTTACGTAAATTCCACACAAGATCAAAAATATTGTGAAAATGGACAAGAACCGAACTCGGGACCTTCGGTTTGGTAGTCATAGTACTTAACACTCGGACACAAAGGTCATACCACTTACCACTCAATATAATATACAATACATAAAATAATATAATTAAGAACGAAACTTTATTACTTTTTTTACAAAATACATTGTAAAAGACATATGATAATACCTCAGAAGGGTGAAATATGTCATTCCATCTAAAATATATAATAATAAAACTCTTAGAAGACAAACGTTTTCATGAATATTAAGAATTTAATATGGAGTTTGACAACATGTCATGTTCAACAAACATAAATAACTATATTTTTAATTAAATTCTCATATTTAAGACATTAATCTGAAATCCAAAATACGGTCGTCATTACTTAAAAAACCATCAAACACTTATGTATAATGATTTTTGTGTAAGTGACATGTTTCACTTTGCGGACATTATTAATGCTCTAAAAACACGAAACATGTGCTATTGTACTTCAATAAAATATAATAGAACTTATTCAAGTCAATATTAATTACTGAGGGCACTTACACTCATTCAATATTGGATACTGTGATTCTCTAAAAGTCTAATCGCTCTTGGTTTCCTATCTGATAATGTTAAGCTATAGTTATCTGCCTCTGTATTCCTTGCACAAGCACAGCCCTGCAGGGTGATTCGGTCTCCCAGGGTGAATATTTGATCCGTCACGTTTTTCTAAAGAAAACACAAAAGTACACCCTGTAGCTGTCGGATATTATGACTGCGAGATAGGCTGCATCTGCATACCTAAAGAGAATTCTAATATATCTTCGTGTTGGGATGGATATGGGAATTCCACCTGCTCCATAAACATCACGCGCGGGGGAGAGAGACGGCGTGCATTGTTGACGTATGATATAATGTGCGTGGAGGTGACAGAAGATAGAGGCCTCCTACATCAACGTGCTACCCTTGGGAAATACGATTTTAGTTGTCCAAATTATATTCAGTGCCTTTATTCATAAGGCACAATGGGAGGGAGCTTGACGTTAAAGTACTCCACGTTTTTTTTAACCACTCGATAATCTTTACTTTTCTTGATGCCATAAATTAAAATTTTAAGAACGCCAGATAATACCTACAATTAATGATAATTTTATTATTTGATTTCATTATATTTGTTGTTTCTTTTTGTATATACTTTTTATACAACACACAGTTAATTAAAAAATTTAATTAAAAAAACAAACATGTCTCGGACACATAAGCTCTTCCTTCATCAGTGATAAATATAAAAAAAATTATAATATTTTACCGGTACTCAATAGATTCCTTAAACATTAAGGCTGTTTGTAATGTCTTTTGAGTAAATAAACTATTTGATTTGATTTGATAAATAATAATAATAATAATAATAATTTCACGAATAAACATAGGTATTTGGTTTTTAATTTTTAAGTTTGTGTTGTATACAAATTATATATTATATAAAAAAAGAAACATTAAACATCCGCAACACAAAGTTATGGCGAATAAAGAAAATATTATATTTGTTTTTATTTTACAACAACAACATCAAACCATCACGCCATTTCCTTGCAGGGGTAAGCAGAGAGAATGGACCGCCACACAACTCTTTCTTGACACACAACTCTAGCTTCCGTCTTCTAAATATGGCCAACTTTAAAAATTATATAATTTGGTTACGCGTAGTAAAACGGTGTACGACAGAATTTCAAATTCTGTTATAAGAAAGGAATGTAGAGCGGAAGAAAGTATTATGAACAAAATTTTAAAGGATCGCTGAGTTTGTTTGGACATATGGAACGCATGGATGATGAAATAATGGTTAATAAAGTATACGTTAACGATGTGAATGGAGAACGGAGTCGTGGAAGACCGAGGATAACTTGGCATGACTAAATTAATCAAATTTTCAAGGTCGGCCATGTTAGATGTCGGAAGAATCGACGTGCGTGTATGACTCGCTGTATGAATGTGGAGGATAGAGAGGTGTGTCAGAATCGAGTAGTATGGTGGTATTTTCTCTCTGCCTACCCCTACGGGGAAACGGCATGATGGTTTGTTGCTTTTGTTTATTATTGTCTCGAGCATCATGATCTTGGGAATCCTCGGTCCTTGTTTTTTATTTTTTTTTAAGAATCTTTAAATAATAAAAATACTGAAGAAATTTAACTTATTGAAAGCTTTAACTTATTAGGCATTAACACTGTGGATTCCCATGGTATTATACCTAGGAAATTGAAAATACCTTTGTTTAATCCACTTATTATTTTAAAAAAATTAAAAAACACGATATGTTTATATTTTTTTATATCTTTATATGTTATAATCGTGTATTATTATTATTTAATATTATTTATTGGTTCTTATTGTCAAAAATATAATTATTAATACTTATAACAAATAGCCCAGGATAACTTTTAAATTTAAATTATTGTATGGAATTTGAAATGCATTTTTATATTAGTCTTTCTTTGTTTATTTTTTATTATATTTTTACACCTGAAGATGGAGGTATCCTCCGAAACATCTCGTGTTTTTTAATATTTTTTTTAATAACTAGTGGATGGAACAAAGTTATTTAAAATTTCTGAAGAAATTTATATTCACATTCTAGTATTCAGTCATCAAAGGTAGTTGAATATAAAAATTATCTTCACTTTTCTCCCTTTGTTCACGTTCAGCCCTCCATCTGTTTGTATAATAGTTTATTTATAGGATCCATTCACTCTTCTTTTCTGGTAGCAGAAGATTGATTGAATAGTTTCTTCCCCTTCATCTTTTTTATTTTACGCGATGAAGTGTGATGTTTGACAATATACTCAAAATACAAAGTCGCCGCTTTTCGCTATCATTCAATGTGCCTTTCTGCGATGTTTTCCCACTCGAAAAACTCTTTCCAGAAAATCTGGTATTTTTTTTATCTCTGTGTAATCTTATTCTTTCTTGAAACCAGACGTCTGGATGGGTAAAACCCTCGATGCTTCCGACTTTTATCTTAACTCCGACACTTCTCTTCGCTTGGCATTCTCAAGGTTTCTTCATTAATCACGCAATTATATATCGACTCTGATTTTTGGTGTTAGAACATTTTTAAACTATAATTCAAATAACGATTTTTTTATGTAATTTTAGGTTTATTCCACTTATTCCTATTTTTGATTGTTTCTTGAACAACGATGTAAAAACAACACAGCAAATCATTAATGCAAATGAAAACGGCTGTTTTATAGAAAATTTATTATAATTTGTGTGAATGACTTAAATAAAACTTCTAATAAACAAATGTTTTCATTCGTATAAATTATTCTTATTTTAGTTCCAACCGGTTTCACCAGTTCCTTGTAATCTTCTGGTTCCAGATCAGAAGATGGCGGCGAGTTGCCATCATCGTCAAAATGGTTGTAATAGAAAAACAAGTGAATGAATTTTAATGTTTCTTGAACAATGATGTAAAACTCCATATTAAATAATTAATACGAATAAAAACGCCAGTTTTCAAGAAATTTTATTATATTTTATGGGAATGACATGTTTCGCATTTGATCTTCTTCTTCTTCAAGTGCCCTGTCGGGTCCCTCCAACGTTGGCGATCACCTCGGCGAACCTGTCCCTGTCGTGCGCCGCTCGGAACAGCTTCTCCACACTTCGAATGCCGGTCCACTCCCTCACGGTTTGCAGCCAGGACATTTGTCTCCTACAGAGCCCTCGGCGTCCCTCAATTTTCCCCCCTAATATCAGTTGGAGAAGGTGGTACTTTTCCCCACGCAGTATATGACCCAGATGTGAAATCTTCCGAACCTTGATAGTTGATAACAGTTCCCTGTCAATTCTAGCTCGCCTCAGGATTTCGGTATTGGTAACCATGTCTGTCCAGGGAATTCTGAGCATTCGGCGATGGAGACACATTTCAAATGCTTCCAGTCTGTTCATTAAGTTGACTTTTCATAATGCCTTAGAAGAGCGAAACATGTCATTCCCAAAAAATATAATAAAATTTCTAGAAAACTGTCGTTTTCATTCGTATTAAATTTTAATGTTTTTTTTAATTATTACATATATAAAATAAAATAACGTTTTTTATATGAACCGTGAATTTTTAATTAATAAATGTTAATTATGGTTTCTCTTGGACCCCAGATTCATCAGGGTAATATAAAAATTAAATAAAAATATAGATTTACATGAATATATAAACTGTGGTGTGCAAGTGTACATTAAGTGTATTATTGCCTTTAAACTAGTTGGTGCAGTTACAATTTCGTGGCTAATGTACAAATGGTAATTTTTATTTTGAATATGTTAATTATTGTATAATATTGTATAAAATATATAAAATTGGGGGCTTTATACGAAAAATTAACGATTGTTATAAATAAACAACTAAAATTTTAGAATAACCAACATAAATACAATATAATTCAAATATATCAAAAACAAAACTCCGACAAGAAATACATAATAATATTTTTTTAGAGCATTATTTCGGTAAGTAATATATTTTGATTATTAACATTTTGATAAGTAAAAGTATTGTAAAGGCTAGATAAACAGTAAGATAAGCTAAGTTAGCCCCCAATAAACTACTTTGGTCATTTTGCGTGCTCAATTTACGTACCTGCCCGGACGAGTAGGTACTATATACAAGTAAGAATATTTGAGAATTGCGCGCAAGTTGCCAACTCATAAGTTACCTACTTTTATATTGGAAGATGAATGCAATATAACAGAGGTTAGCCTTCGTGGTGTATCTTGGAGATCTCTATCTGGTGTCCTGTGTAATCGAAAAATTCCAATTAGGACCAAGGGCAGAGTCTGCAAGACTGCACTGAGGCCCACCATGCTATATGGAACAGAGTGCTGAACCAAAAAAAAGTCCACGAACGTCGAGTCCTCGCTCCCGAGATGAGAATTCTGAGGTGGGTCGGAGGCGTCACAAGGCTGAAACACGTAAGAAACGAATACGTGAGGGGTAGCTTTAAGGTTGCCCCAATAACGGAAAAATTAAGAGATTCTCAACTCCGGTGGTACGGTCCTATAATGCGAAGAGACAGCGAACACATTGTCCAAAAAACCCTCAACATTCCCATAAAACCAAGAAGAAAAGGTCGCCCAATGGCAACATGGTGGGCCAACATGGAAAAGGAGCTCCAATGCGTTTTCGTACGAGGAGGGCCGACCCCAGATGATGGGAAATGGCAAAGGAAAGAAGAGAGAGCCTTAGTGGTGGATCTCGAATCATCTAAATATTAATAAAAAAATATTATAACCTCGAATTGAATTATTATAATCTCGCGTTAATTTATAATAATATTTGTTTAAATAAGAACAAAATAACATGGTTTTGCACTTCGCGATGAAATTGAGAAACCCCACTCTTTATCCTGTAATTTTAATGTTCTTAAATTTTAGGGACCTGTTAAATCTTTCAGCACGTCCTGAAAGTTTTATAAGTAAAGGAATATTTTTGCTGAAAAGTTCTTGAGTTACGCGTCTTTTTTCTTTACGTATATTTCTAAGGGCTGTAAATTGATACATTCAGTAATTGGTATCTTGTTACTTGGAACATTTTCTCAGACAAGATTACAAGCAACGCAATATCAAACTTTAACCTTAGGTATTTTGAGTTGAGCTATTTCGATGGGTGTACATATTTATAGTATTTTTTGTGCGGATACAAGAACCAGTGACAAGATTTTATTTTTTAGTTGGCGCGCGAAAATTAATGAAGGCCTTAAAGTCTGTGCCCAGGAATATACCCGTCAAGCCGTCGCAGATATATTACCCCATGCCACGTGACTTCCAATATCGGCTTACCGAAGCAATTTCCACCCTGTTAATACAGGTTACGTACCCTGTTATTTTACGTTAGGTACTTAAAGTTTATAGAACACTATAAAACGGTGTTAGTTTTCTTTGTGCGTGGATCCCGCATTCCGCTCCTGCTAAGGATGCTGCGATCACGCGCGGCGCTCGGTTTGATCAAATTCCATTTTGTCCAACAGCCGTAAAAATTCTTCGCCACAAGGACCACTCGTCGGCACCCCGTGTCATCGATCCAGGGTGGAGTCGCCCGGTCATGCAGGGCGCTCCGGCGGTATTTGATATTCCGAGACATCGATATAAAATCCGACTTTGCCGGCGATCCGGAAAATTCCATCAGTCACCGAGTAATGGAGCGAGACGAGAAGAGTGTACATAATACAGAAAATAATCTGCGGAAGAAGGCATTTTCTGGGATAAAAGAAGACTCTTTTACGTGACAATAGATGGCGTGAAATTAAAACGCGAAGATTATAGGGAAAATATTCGGGGCACTGGAAGCAATTTAAATTATCGGAGTTTGTTTCTAAGGGATTTACGCAAAAATTCCAGATATTAGAGTAAATAGGGAATGCCTGGCACGAGCCGTCTATTTTGCTTATAATTTCATTATGTTTCTAACAACCATTTATTCATAAGTACGACGATAAAGCTTCTAATTGACATTAAAACATTTATAAGAATAATGTTAAGAGATCGTTGTAAGAAAAATGTGCCGAAATTTGATATTCTTCTTCTTCTTCCTTGTTTACTAAATAGCCATGGGTATTCTTGGCAGAAAAAAATATTTTTGCAATTGAAGCAGTTATCTCCGGATGCCTGAGGGACACTGTTTAGAACAATTAATACCTATATGTTAGTGGAAAGCAAAGTTACGATTTTGAAAGATGCATCAGGCCCATAATGACTTACGGAATCGAAACAAGAGCAGACACTGTCAGAACCAAACATCTCCTAAGAGTAACAGCAATGAAAACATTGCGATCTATCGTAGGAAGTACCCTCAGAGATAGGATACCCAACGAGGAGATTCGCAGATCCTGCAAAGTTGATGACATAGTGAGATGGAGTAGGCAGAGAAGGGAAGACCACATCGAGAGGATGGATCCAGCGAGGATTCCTAAGAACGTGATGCACGAGACTCCAGAAGGCCGTCGACCACCAGGACGACCATCAAAGAGATGAATAAAAGGCTGATCGTCTTCATCACAGGAAGAAAGTTGATATCCTGCATAAACATATCGAAAGATCTACAAAAATAAGAAGAATTGAAAGATAAACATTTTCACTTTGCCAGTTGTTAAAACAAATGTTAAAACAAATGTATGAAAGTGTCACAAATTTGAAAAGCCCTTGAAATCATAGGGGAGTAGGAGACATCTGTCTAGAAAAGTAAAATGGGGCAGCTGCCCTCCGCTGGCGCTGTGGCTGCGTGTCGGGGAATAATACCAACCCTTACAGGGACCCTCAGCCGAGACACGAACCGCAGTAAACAGCGCCTACCTACCCTCAAACGATCCCATTTAAAGCCTTTCCCAAGACTAGAGTGTAGCGAGAGTACACTTTACACAAACCGCCAAGCGACAAACCGTGATCACGAATCATACAAAAAAACTTAAGATAAACGTAACATGTTTCGGCCAAGTCTACTTTGCGTTTTACAGGCGAACTTTTGGTGCCGGGTACGGGATATTTGTGGGATACTGCGCCGTGAAAAAAACGACCCATTCGACCGGCACTCTTATTAAAGACATTCATCTAGCGCTGAAATAGGACTCACTAAGATACAATGTCTTCGCACAGAGAAGGTCGTTAACATCGCACCTCTATATTAAATCCACTTCTTAAAAGTAAACAATGCGGATAGCAACAGCTTCTATGTGTAGCACTCGTACTCAAACATACTATAAATTTATAACTATCAATAAGAAATAAAATGTAAATAATTTTATGTAGAGATAAAATGCAGAATTGAGGCAGCAAGAGCTACGTTTAATAAAATGAAATCAATCTTCTGCAATGATAACGTAAACTTGAAGCTCCGCCAGAGAATGATCAAATGCTATGTGTGGTCTGTTTTATTGTACGGGTGTGAAACTTGGACCCTGAAATCTAACTCAATGAACAGACTGGAAGCATTTGAAATGTGGCTCCATCGCCGAATGCTCAGAGTTCCCTAGACAGACATGGTTACCAATACCGAAGTCCTGAGGCGAGCTAGAGTTGACAGGGAATTGTTGTCAACTATCAAGGTTCGAAAGATCTCACATCTGGGTCATATACTGGGTGGGGAAAAGTACCACCTTCTCCAACTGATATTGGAGGGGAAAGTTGAGGGACGGCGAGGGCCCGGAAGGAGACAAATGTCCTGGCTGCGAAACGTGAGGGAGTGGACCGGCATCCGAAGTGTGGAGAAGCTGTTCCGAGCGGCGCACGACAGGGACAGGTTCGCCGAGGTGATCGCCAACGTTGGGGGGACCTGACAGGGCACTTGAAGAAGAAGAAGAGTAAGAATAAGAACTAAAAATTTGTTACTATCAATAAAATAAAATTTAATACTAGTTACATATTGTCAAAGATCTTCTATAGCCAACATAAAGGATGCCTAAATAAAAATAAAGGTATTGGTTATAAAAAAATTAAGAATCTAAGAAGAAACTGAAATTTCACACAAATCCTTTTTAAGATTCAACTATTCATTTTGAGCTACTTGCAATATTTAAACATGGTGCCGTGTCAGGTCTCCCCAACATTGGCGATCACCACTTGGAATAAGTTCTCAACTCTGGTCATTCCTGTCCAATCTTTTATATTTCGCATCCAGGACAACTGCCTACTGCCAAATCTGCGACGTCCCTCTATTTTCCTCATAATTATCAGCCGAAGGAGGTGGTATCTGTCTCCCCTAAGCACACGACCCAAATATGAGACCTTTCTAACATTCAAACTCGCCAACAGCTCTCTATTGGATCTGGTTTTTGAAGTACGTTTGCATTAATGACCTTATCGGTCCACGGTATACGGAGTATTCTGCGGTATATCCACATTTCAAACCCCTCCAACCGGTTCATTACATTCACTTTCAGAGACGTTTAAATACTAAACACTTAAACACTTAAACGTTTGAAACTAAAATAACCGTATTTAAGTTTCAAGTCTATATTCTTATGGATATTACAGAAGTAATTTGGATATAATGTTATTCAAATATTTTAACAACTAACTAACCATCACGCCGTCTCTCCGAATGGTTAGGCGGAAAGAATGGACTGCCACACTTTTCTTTCCTGACATATTTCTCTCGCTTACTCAACATTCATACATCGTGTCATGTACGCGCGTCGATTTCTCTGATTCGCCGACACATGGCCGACATTCAATGTTTGATTTATTTGATCGTGCCACGTTTTCCTCGGTCTTCCTCTATTTTTGGTTCCATTTACATCGTTAACATATACTTTCTTTACCATTCTTCCTTCATTCATTTTTTCCGTATGTCCAAATCATCTTAATCATCGTTATTTTGTTTCATTATTTTGTTCATAACTCACTTCTTATATTTTCATTTGACACTCTATCATACACAGAGTATCCACATTTGTTTGAGAGATCTCATTTCAACTGCTTTTATTCTACTTTCATCCTTCTTTTGCCAGTTCCATACATAAGGGTCGGAAGTAGAACACCATTGTGGACTGCCATTCTAGATTTTTTGGATAGGTTTTTGTTTGCGGATGTAATGTTATTCAAATATTTTAATGATTTAAGTAAACTTTAGAAGTACATGTAAATATATATAGAATTATTCAACTTAGAGCAATGTATTATAGTTACTGGTCGTATTGTGTAGCTACAGAAACCTAGGTAGGGGAACAAGCACAAAGCTATTAACAAATAAATTTTATGTTTAGCATTTTCTATCTTCGCGGTTGACGTGAAATACGTGAATTTCCCCTTAGGTGTTTTCCTTTCCGCAACAAACATACCACAATCTGCACACAATGTTTGGCTTCAAAGCTAATAATGTGCTTTGCATTGTGTGCATTTGGTTGAAAAATCGTTTACAGTAGTACATCGTGTATCCCCTATTTATGTCTTCTTGCGCGAGCTAAAAAATTGACAACATTTTTTGGAACGAAGGAAAAACTGATAAATGACGGCAGTAACGTCTAATGTATCGGATTCGAAATGCTCGCGTGATAAAATGTTTTTTTCTTAAAGATTTATGTATCATTTTGACAATAATGAAGGTCGTGAAACGGAATGGAAAATAAACCAATAAATTGTCGTTTAAGTCTTTAGGTTTTCCAGGTTTTCAATTTCGCTTGGAATACTCGGAAAAGTTAATTTGAATTAAATTTTGTAATGGTATGAGAGGACACCGTTTTAATCCGATTTAAGCGGGAAGCCGCGGGCCATTGTCAAACAGCGATAGCAATCAGCAATTAGCTAATTGATTACCTATCGTTTTAATTAGGGCCTCTGAGTGCCAGATGACTAAACCGGCCTCGGATTGACGCAAATCTGAGTTTCTCGGCCGGGCGGACCGCCAGCTTACGAGATATTGCGGGGAATATTATATGACGGGTGGTGGTGAAATTACTCTACTCAATTAGACTCCATTGTAAGCTTTAATGACTGGTGTTTAATTTAGTTCTCGGCCACTACGTTCTCCTTCAAAATTCATTGCTGAGATGTGCGTTGAAATCGAGGGATTGTGCATATTTGATTTAGAACAAATGTCGTTTATGAATTTATAACCATATTACATAGATACCTCACGTATAGTTTTAGATAGATTAACCGGTCCAAATAAAGATTTGCTGTCGAAATAAAGACATAAAGTGTACGTAGTACAAAACGTCGTTTTAATTCATTATTATCTATTATGATTTCATCACTAATCAAATCAAAACAGTTTATTAACTCAAAAGTTATTACAAACAGAAAAATGCTTAAGGCATCTTTTGAGTACAGGTTAAATATTATGAAAATACGACATAATACCAGGAACGCATTAGAGATGATTCGACATTAGGAAGATAAGATACTTTCTAAAGTCAAGAGTATTTGTCTCCTTAACGTACCTTCACTAACATGAAAGACGTCGATCTCCGAGGAGACCGCGTTCAGCAGACTAATAAGATTGAACAGAAAGGGGCTCAAACTATCTCCATGTCTTATACCATAGCTTGCAAGAATTTCCCTAGACAGTTCATTTTCAAAATTATTTTTTTGTTTTACAATTGGTATACAGATCTTGGACAGTCTTTATCAACGTATTGGATATTCCTCCTTCCTGTAATTTTCTCACAATATCCCTTAGCAACACCCTGTCAAATACCTTAGTCAAATCGACAAAATATACATACATATATAGGCTAAATAGTCCATTGTTTTGGCCGAAACCCTATGATAATTTAACATTATACACTGTTAAATTAAAAAAACTTTGTTTTATGTATCACAATTGTGTTTATTTTAAAATTTATTCATATAAAATACAATTGAGATCTTTAAAACATTTATTTTTTAATTTAACAGTGTATGTATAGGCTTCTTTATTCTATCTAATTGCCTTCTCTCATTTGCCTGAGAATGAAGATTGCATCTGTTGTGGAGGGATTTCGTCGAAAACCCTGCTGTTCTTCCTTATAAATAATCTTTTGCTCATGTTTCGTTTTAACAATACTTGTGAATAGATTAAGCATTGATGTGAATAGGGACAGCTGGACCTCATCATCCGACGAGACATGATTTCTGTGTCACAGATCATTAGATCTATTAAAAGAAGAAGATGAAGAAGAAGAAGAAGAATTATATGTAGTATACAGCGTCTTGCACGTTATTTTTGTGTATTTTATAGAAACCTTTTTTTTTATATTCATAAAACAATCTCATAAGACAAACTTCCTCTGTATTTTCACTTGTATGAACTCATTTAAAATTGAAATAGGTATTTTGCCTTTAAAATGGTTTATAATAAAAATAATGAACTCCCTTTTGTTTGGTATTTTAACAAAGTTTGTCCCGACAAACCCCGACAGAAATATCATAGAGGAACGGTTTATGAAAACAAAACAAGGTTTTCTATTTCAAAGAAGATTCAACGCCAAATATTCAAATGTTCAATTTCCGTTACGAACAGAGAGAACTACGGCTAGTATAGCTTTTTGGAAGGGAGGTCAATATATTTGTGGAAGAATCGTTAATTTACATTATTTCATTTACTTTCATCTCATATTAGATAATACTCGTACATCGTATTGGCGGAAACACTGTGATACTTCAACATGATTTATTGTTTAATTTATAGCATTGTTATTATATCATTTTTTATTGTAATACCCGATGATGACAACATAGATTGGCGAAACCGCTGTCGCGACAATTTTGTACAAACAGTATATTTTAAAATGAAATATTATAAAAGTATTTGTGAAATGTATACTTATATCTGTATACGAATCCTGGATTTTCACCTGTGGGTGGTTAATTTAAATTTTTAATTATATCTCAATAGAGACGAAGAAACAAACTGGAAACTGACTATGGATGATCAAGGTGTTTACAGGACTTATGACCTGTCATTGGTTGGGTTAAGCGCACGCTTTATGTAATTACAACATTCCCCATTCCACCATTGTTATGATCATGTATGATACATTTTTTGGAAGTTGTATATATACTCCAAATCCATACTTATTTTCACGTGGCAGTTCCAGTTAGCCATCTATGTAGATTTGATTGTACTAATTAATTATTTAGATTAATCTATACAGATCATAACAATGGTGGAATGGGGAATGTTGTAATTACATAAAGCGTGCGCTTAACCCAACCAATGACAGGTCATAAGTCCTGTAAACACCTTGATCATCCATAGTCAGTTTCCAGTTTGTTTCTTCGTCTCTATTGAGATATAATTAAAAATTATTATAAAAGTGTTTCAAATTAATCAGTTCGTAATACTCGTATGTATAAATGAAAAGCTGGTCGGATTCACTTCGAAATAAGCTTCATTAGGGCAATGCAAACATTATAAAGATCTATGAAAATAATGTCTACGTAAATATAATTAAAATACATTATCCTTTATTTTATTTTACTTTCTAGAAGACAACGTTTTTTTTTATTAAAATTACTTCTATCGCGATAAGTTACAAATAAAATACACGTTATTTGTTTCAGAAAAAGTGCAGTTTATTTTCAACAGATGGCGGTGCACTACCGTTGTCAACGTACTTTGCAACATATAATGTAAGAAATTTTATAAATAATAATATAGATAGGCATAATACCGTATGTCATCAAAAAAATTACGAGAATATTTTTCTTTGCAACTATCAAAATGAGGTGTTGTTTGTAACACCCGATGATACCAATATCGGTTGGCGAAACAGCTGTCGCGACTCTCAAAAAGGGACAAATAAAAAATTATATCCTAACTTCTCCTTCAATGCCCCTACAGCCCATATCGAGCCTTAGCCTCCAGTATTCTTCGCCTCCAATTCCTCCTGTCCTCCGCTTCGACCCTTCGACCTTTCGCCCCATCTCTCCCAACTTCATCCTCCCTCCTCCCATCGCAGCCTTGGTCGTCCAATTGGTATTCTACCACCTGGGTGCCACTCCAGCAATCTTTTTGGGGTTCGCGATGACGGCATCCTCTGCACGTAACCGGCCCATCTCAGTCTATTCAGTCTCACCTGTGTGGAGAGACTGGGAGCTTTGTAAATATAGTATAGCTCGTCATTATGCCGCACTCTCCATCCTTCACCGTCATTCACAGGTCCCAGAATTCTGCGCAGCACCCTTCTCTCAAAAGTTTCCAGTCGCTCTGCGGATTTCACCGTCATTGTCCACGCCTCACACCCATAGGTCACTACTGTTCGGATGATTATGTTATAAATCCTAACACTGTTATAAATATTAACTGAATTGAATGTTTTTAGAATCGTGATTTCTTTAACTTATTATTTTTACTCTTGTTATGTGAATATATTGAATATTCCATTGTTATGGCCGAACCCTATAATACCTCAACATTATTTACTGTTAAAATATAAACGCTGATTATGGAATCACATTTTTTATTTACGAGTATTTAGTTATTATTTTTCGCGACAGCCGTTTCGTTAACCTATGTTGACATCATCAGGTGTTACAATATATTTTTTCAAATGTTAAAATTAATGTTGATGATGTCAACATAGGTTGTCGAACAGCTGTCGCGAAAAAAAAATTAAAAATTAAGATGCCATTAACCCTCCCTTCCCTATGATGGGTATCTTCTACACGTTGCTTCTAAAAAACAACAATATCTCTATAAATATAATAAATACAAGGTTAAGATTTTAGGTATTCCTCCATAATATATTTACGCATTGATTAAAAAAATAATATTAATAATAATCAGAGTTTGTCGGGTACTCGGAGGTATTTTGTGAAAATCGAAAACAAAGTCGCGTATAAACAGCGCTTTCAGTGCGCCACACTATATTCGCATCTCACTCTTGCATATGTTCTAGCTCAATGTTCTCACTCTCGCCGTCCCGCCGCACCGGCAGTGGCGGCAGTCGCTTTCGGGCTCGCAACCAGAGCGGGTTTATGCCCGTTCCGTGAGCGTTGCCAGAAAGTTTTTTTAATGTTTTTAGCAATTAATACTCAATTATTGTAATTTTTTACTTCAATTATAATTATATAAGGGGATTAGCTATGAATGTTCCTATTTTTCCGATTGAAAATCGCTAATTTTTTAACGCTTACTGACTTCCCTACACTGGAACGCATGTTTTTATTTTAGCACTGTAAGGGAAAGGTTAACAGCGTTTCATATTTTAACCCTGAATGTATTGACCCTCCCTTGTAGCCAGCAGCTAGTTGTGCCTGTATTCTGCCGTTGTGATTATTCGGTATTGTCTCAAATTAGTGTCATAACGGAAGGCTCCGAGACGGTCCCTGCGATTTCTCGAAATCGCTTTTTGTTACTAAGCTTAGTAAAATAATGGTCGAATCCAATTTCATGGATATCTGAATCTTATTGGAACCGAACTGTATGGATTTGTTTCTTACACGCAAAACCATTTCGATTTCTTTGTGGAAATAAACAAAATTCCACGCTTTTATACCGACAAGATAGAATTTAATGGCGCTGTATAATATTTTTATGTTTTTAAATAGTCTCGCCACTTTGCTACCAATTTTATGTTTTATCCTTCGGGTGAGGATTTTTGGGATGGAATAACTTCCAACACAGTTTAATTTTTAAGTAGAGAACTTTATTTAAGACGATGTCACAAGCAAAAAATTACAATGGTATATAGATGTGTTACAAGTAAGGAGTTGCAATTGTATCTAGACGTGTTACTATTAAGAAGTCGCAATTGTATCTTGACGTGTTACTATTAAGGCGTCGCAATTGTATCCATGATGCGGTTCAGCTTAAATAGTGTGAATTTCTTTGTTCGATGACATGTGCACCTGTGGGAACAGATCAATAAAAACATTCTCGCGTTCGAGCCCTTGTGTTTACAAAAATATTAATAATATAAACAAACCTTCAATAAGTCGGACGAAGACGTGGGAACAGATCAATTTATGCATCTCTGAATCCCCCAATTTTTACTTAATACTCATATAATATAAACAAATCTCGATTCAAAATATAGAGACGTAGGAAAGTGATTCATAGGAACGGGTGGTTAGGTACATAATAATATTTTTTATACATTAATATTAACTTTTTTTTATTGTAAATTGTCAATTGTATCCGGTGTTTATGTATAATATATAAAAATAATATTATCTCATTATGTTTGTTCTTGCTTTTTAAATTTGTAAAATATTTATATCATAATACATTTTACACCTGCCTTACATCAACTTTTCCCAGAATTTATAAAAACATATTTGATATTATTTTAAAATCAGTATTTTAGCAAAATGAGAAATATAATGAGGGAATTAAAATCATTCTGGTCTTGAAATAATATTATTTTAATTATCACGATTTAGACGTATTTAACCTTTCTAGAACATTATGGAACAATTTAGATTTATTTTTAAATAATATAAAATAAAACGATGTTTTTAACTGCTTCCACTTTTGTCTTTATTTCAACAGCGACCGGTTACGCCAGACTCGCTGACATCGACAGACTTTTTAATGTATTTCGTTTTTTTGTTTTGTTTTATTAACGTGTTCTGACATTCTATGGCATAATCAAACATTTAAAAATATTTTTTTTTAATTGGCATGTTTTACCTTACCATATCAAAGCAAAGTTGGGTATCAGTTTACGGGACAGACTCAGAAATGAGGACATAAGAGTCAGGAAAAAGGTTTCCGATGTTATCAAGATGGCCGCAAGTGGCGATGGGCGGGACATGTCTTGTCGAGAAAAAGAGAAAATCTTGTCGAGAAAAATACCACCTCCTTCGACTGATATTAATGGGTAAATGGAGGGATGTCGGGGATTTGGTAGAAAGCAGTTGTCCTGGCTCCGGGACATAAAAGAGTGGAGAGGAATTACAATAGTTCAGAACCTGTCCCAAATGGCGCAGGACAGAGATGCCTTTGCTGCAGTGATCGCCAACGTTGGGGGGACCTGATACGATACCGAAAGATATCTTGATAAAAAAAGAAGATATCTTGTCATGAACGCTCTATAGAATGCGTATATCGTAATATTTATGATATAAGCATTGATTTAAATTATAGAAAATTCTTAATAGAAGTGGTATTTCTGCTAACAAGCTGACATCTGCTGGTGAGATGCCAAAGCCAATCGAAATAAGAACAATTAAATGTTGTTTATTTTTTCAAACATAAAGTTAAATAAGTAAATTTTAACGTTAGTCAGTAGATTGGTTATTTTCATATTTATTATTATATTTCTGTGAAAAAAATAATGTTAATGTACGTATTAAGTATGATGTATTAAATTAAAAACAGCAGCTCTCTGTATCCCGGATATCATAATCTTATTTGTTTTTCTCTTCTCTAATTATCTCACACCCAGTTCCGCCGAGCTCGGGCACCGCGTCTCGCTATTCCGAGTGATTTATTACACGGGGTAGGTACAGAACGGGCGGTGCTGGAATCTCTGTATTTAGTTCTGGAAATAATCACCTGACGACGCCGACGCCTGATGCACCCACCGCCGTCGTATTGAGGTCGGCGCCGGAATAATAAATTCAAAAGGCGCCCAAGGACGCGCACAGGGAAGGAAGAGCACGTCCTGTTCCCTGCTTAAATCTTTGTCAGAAAACACGTAAACTCACCGGGAGCAACTCGACTGAATTTTTAGTTTACTTTGCACTTTGAGTTGCTAGTTATTTTGTATCGTATCGTATTTACCAAAAATACAACAAATTATTTATTCAACTACAAATATACCAAAAAAACTAATTATATACTTAGGAAATTGAAAAACTTTGTTCAATCCACTATTTATTAAAAACTATTTAAAAAACACGACATGTTTCGGAGGATACCTCCGTTTTCAGATGTAAAAATATAATCAAAACTAAACAAATAAAGACTAATAAATAACGAGAGGTATGCCTGGACAGGGCATTGTGGCGATCCATCCTCTCTGCCTACCCCTCCGGGGAAATGGCGTGATGGTTAGTTAGTAGTTAGTGAAAAATAATTGTTAGTACCTACTTATAACAAATAACCCAGGTTAATTTTTAAATTTTAATTATTGTATCGAATTTTAAATGCGTTATTTATTAGTCTTTCTTTGTTTAGTTTTGATTATATTTTTACACCTGAAGATGGAAGTATCCTCCGAAACATGGCGTGTTTTTTTAATAGTTTTTAATAAATAGTGGATTAAACAAAGTTTTCCAATTTCCTAAGTATATTACTATGGAATTCCACAGTATTAATGCCTTAGCGTTCAATAAAACTATTTATGATTAAGAATACTGCAAGAGAAGAATATCTTATTCTTCTTTTTGTTGTTTCTCTCCTATCAGAGGTTATTCAACAAATGGTTCTTTCTACACTTGATGCATCAACTTTCAACAGGGATGTTATGCTGCAACCAATCCATTCTCGCAAGTTTTCTAGCTAGGATTTTCTTCTTCTCCCGATACTTCGTTTTCACTTGACTAGGATAATCAGTTGCATTCCTTTATTTTTATCGTTTGTCATAATTCCAGTTTCCTGGCCGTTATGGTCTTGGCAATTTCTTGTTCTTTCCTAATTCGCTCCATTACTTCCTCGATTTTATAAATATAAATATAAATTATACATTACTATTTTGATATTTTGACTACGGATATTTTAAAATCCAATTTAAAATTCAACCAAAAGAACGATCATATGAAAAATCGTTCGAATCATTTAAATACCTAATAAATATTTATTATTTTATTTTATATCATTGTATTTTATATAATTTGTTATAGATTTATTTTGTAGACGTTGGACGATCAAAGTGTGCGCGGGAGATGCGATGTAGCGATGAGGGTCGCAACCCATCACAACGTGTCTCTCGCGGGGGCGAAAAGAGAAGGATGGAGTGCCGCATCGATTAAAGTGTGGCAGCCCATTTTTTCTGCCTACCCTCTCGGGGAGACGGCGTGATGGTTAATTAGTTAGTTAGTTGGATCCATTACGGTTTAACGATGTTTTTTTAATACTAGCAAGCAATGCTATCATTCGTAATTCAACATGAAAAAAAATACAAACTTCATTGTTTGTGCGTAAAAGAAAATGGGGTGTATTGAGATGCGCTATCTCTTTAACTCTGGCTTGGTTGAACGAGTATACGAGGGAAATGCAATATTAGTCTATTATACTCGTATATTAAATTCTAGCTTTTACGAGTCATCATAAATGAACAAATATTCTTAGAATTTCTGATGAAAATTGCTTAGCTTATCAGAAAATAAATATTGCTTAATTCAAAGTTGTTAGATATGAAAATGAAAAAACTTGAGCATTTACGTTTTTTTATTAAAAAATATAAAAAAGTACAGTCCTCTTCGAGATAAAAACAAAATGTAAAATATTCTTTGAAATTATTATTATAATTTAAAATAATTATGGATTGTCTAAATGATATTTAAATACAAGAACACTTCAAGTCATGGCAGAGTCCCATGGAGTACCCTTTGTTCTGACAATGGTTCACACAGTTGGCATCTATATTATCTTCTTGGTTAGCACAGAGATCGGCTGGAAGGTGGAATACTACATCTGAAAAAAAAATGAAAAAACGGTGTCAAATAAATATATAATTTTGTAAAATATAAGAAAAAGACAATTCAATTTTACAAAGTTTGCCTTTGATACGAGTATGAAGAAAAATGCTACATTTTTCACTTATTCAATACAAATAAGTTTATTCATTCAAAAGATATTATAAACATGTTGACAGTTTAAGGCATCTATTTGAGAACAGGTAAAATACCAGGAACGCATGAGAGACGGTTGGACTTTAGGAATACAAGATATTCTCTAAAGTCAAGAGTATTTATCTTTTGAACGTACCTTCACTAATATGAAAGACTTCGATCTCAAAAGGGATCATAATCATCATATTTTCTCTAAGCTTCCTATATTTCTAGTTCCGTTTACGTCGTTTACATATACTTTCTTTGCCATTCTTTCTAGATTCATTATTTGCATGTGTTCAAACCATTTTAATTATCATTTCATTATTTTGTTCATAATATTTCTATTCATACTGCATTCACATATATTTTCATCCGACAATCTATCGTACACAGATTTTTCACTCATTCGAGTTCTCATTTCTACTGATCAATCTTATTTTGTCAGTTTCATGCTTCACTTTAACATATAAGGGTCGGTAGAAGAATACCATTGTGAACTACCATTTTAGCATTTTTATATAGGCTTATGTTTGTGATAATAATTTTAAAAGCACCGTTCACTTATCTGACTGCTCCTACCCTTCTTTCAATATCCCTCTCCACTCGCCCATCCTTTGTATTCATACAAACCATCATGCTGTTTCCCCACAGGGGTAGCCAGAGAGATTGGACCGCCACACTACTCTATCCTGACATACCTCTCTAGCTTCTTCCACATTCATATAGCGAGTCATACGCGCACGTCGATTCTTCCGACTTCTGACATGATCAAACTTTAATATTTGATTAATTTGGTCATGCCATTTGTATTCATTATTTAATTTTATTAAATTCTTGTTTTCGTTTTTACAATGTTAAAAAAAAATACATTAGATATCATTACTCCGATAAGTGGGCACACATTTTATGTATTCATACACAAAATGCACACGCACGTCGATTCTTCCGGCTTCTGACATGACCAAACTTTAATATTTAATTAATTTGGTCATGCCATTTGTATTCATTATTTTATTTTATTAAATTCTTGTTTTCGTTTTTGCAATGTTTAAAAAATACATTAGATATCATTACTCCGATAAGTGGCCACACATTTTATGTATGAATGTACCTATATGATTTATGGCAGATTTCTTTGGTAACACCTACGCAGCGGCTAGATGCTAAAATATAAATACAAATTCAAATATTTACAAGTGAAATATAGGTACAGCATCAAAGAGAAGGCACGAACGTATTTGATATGACATTCCGCCCACAAAAGATATGGGCAAAAAGCGGCATGAAAACTCTCTTCTCGAAGGATAAATCATTCCGCTTTTTGTGCGTCGGCCCCTCGGAGTTGCCATATTGGTGGTGACGGCGCTGGCAACCGCAAGGGCTGATATGCGTAAACTTATAATACGCACTATTATGGTATAACTAATAACACAATTAATAACATATACGTTTTACAGAGTTTAAAAATATGTAAATAAATTTTTTTTAATTATAATTATAAGTATATAGATTGGAGTGACATCTCCAGGCGGCTTCTAGCAATGCGCTAAATAGCGGTAGCCTTTCACATTGCGTTAAAAAGATCTTCTGCTTAATGCTTAAAATACAATCTTCGTAGATGGCGTTAGTGTAATAAAACTTAAAATTAGTGTAATAAATAAACTACCATGCAAAGGGTGGTGTTGCAGATTAACATATATACAACTTTCAAAAATTTGTCAGACATGGTGGCCATAAGAAAAAAAATGTGGAATGGGGAATGTTGTATTACATAAAGCGTGCGCTAAACCCAACCAATGACAGGTCATAAGTCCTGTAAACACCTCGATCAACCATATTCTGTTTCCAATTTGCATCTTCGTCTCTATTGAGATACAATTAATTCTTGAAATAAAGTTATTGGAAGGAAGAATCTATCAATGAAAGCGAATACGGCCGTTCACAATGAAGTTCTGGTCTCAACCCTAGTGTATGGAAGCAAAGCATGGAACTAGCAAAAGAAGGATGAGAGCAGAATAAATGCGGTAGAGATGAGGTCCCTAAGACTATGTGTAGTAGAACGATATCCGGCTGAATCTCAAATGCTAATATAAGAAAGGAATGTAGAGAGGAAGAAGATGTTATGAACAAAATTATGAAAGGATCGCTGCGTTGGTTCGGACATATGGTTAAGAAAGTATACGTTAATTATGTAAATGGAGTACAGAGTCGAGGCAGACCGAGGAAAACATGAAATTAATCCAATTTTAAAGGTTTGTCATGTTAGAAGTCGGAAGAATCAACGTGCATGTATGACTTGCTGTATGAATGTGGAGGAAGCTAGAGAGGTGTGCCAGGATAGAGTAGTGTGGCGGTCCATTCTCTCTGCTTAACCCTACGGGGAAACGGCGTGATGGTTAGTTAGTTAGACTAACTTTTTCGATAAAATATATATATATATATATATTTTAATATAACGACTCTATATACAGGAGAACATTTTAATAGCGAAATCATAATATAACATAAATCTAAGAAACAAAGTTTTATGTTGTATTTTTTGGCAAAATGAGTTATAATATGATGATCGTCAGATTTTTGTTAACGCCACAAAAATATATGTTTTAGCAAAACCCTGTTGATAATCGTGGAAACTAAAATCACACAAGAAATGGAAAATAGCGTCCGCCTTATTTGGTACCATCTCTATTTCGAGTAGTTGGGAATGAAAAAAAAATCCAGAAAACATCAGTAGTGATAGTGAATACATCATAAAATTGAGTTTAATACAATTTCAAGCGAAGATCAAAAGCAAAATTTGAGTATAAAGTCTTCTGCAGCTTATATAAAAAAAGACTTCTTTCAGTGACACGTACTCCAGAGGACGTGTCAGAAGTATTAGTTTTTACGATCTCTTTTCAAAAGCTGAGTAAAAATGATGCACGTGTTCCGAGAAACACATCAGCTCGGCCATAGCTCATGATTATATGGGTGCTTACCCTTAATCTTCTTTATTTTTTTATGAAGGTGCCCAAATAGAACTGATTTATGTACGTAAGTACTGCAACGTGGTCTTGAATATCATACCTATCTTTTACTCATTTATTGAAACCGAAAAAAAAATTAACTCTCAAAATTCTAATAAATAAAATAAAATAGAATAAACAGTTTTTTTTTTAATAATAATAATGTATTTACCTAATGATCATGACTTATCGTTCTACCATTCTAATTGATCACGTACACATTTCGCTTGCTGTTTGTTATCCCTCATCCCCCCTCCCATTTTGAATTTAAAGGGGGATGAGGAATATTTTGTGTTGTTCTCTAATTTTTATTAAGTTTATTTTGTTACTCTGGCCAAGATCCAGCGGGAGCGAAACCGGTTGACTTATACAAAAATAAAATGGTGTAAAACTAGTAAAAATTATATTTAAATGATTTTTGATATAAATTTTATATATATTATCTCAAAATTCTAATAAATATAACTCTCAAAATTCTAATAAATGAAATAAAATAGTATAAACCAGTATTATTTTTTTTAATAATTACTGATTTATTTACCTAATGATCATGACTCATCGTTCTACCATACTAATTGAGCACGTACACATTTACCTTGCTGTTTCTTATCCCTCATCCTCCTTTCAATTTTGTTAGGGGGAATGAGGGATATATATGTATGGTGTTGTTCTCTAATTTTTATTTAGGGGATAGAAAACTTGGCTCCTGATCCAGGGGACTTGGGTTCGAGCCTGGACACGATCAGATTCCTTCTTCATAATAATGAGCTATTTTTTGCTCATATTGAAGACTGTAAAATAAATTCTAATATCATCGATTTAAATCTTTGGTGTTAGCCTTTTTTTATTGTTTATTTTGCAACTCTGGCGAGGATCCGGCGGGAGCGAAACCGGTTGGTTTTTACAAAAATAAAGTATTGTAAAAACTAGTAAAATTGTTTTTTAAATGATTTTTGATATTAACTTCATATACTCGTACATTTTGAATGTCTGATAACAAATTAGTTATCAAAAATCGTTTTTAAATTCTAGTTCCAAGATGACCGTTTTTTTCTCTGTGGTCCCAAATAACTGAACAGTATAAATATTACTATTTAATGATTAGTTGATTACAAATAATAATTTGAAGCCAAAATAAATAATTGTTTAGATTAAAAAATAATTAAAACTGAGATATACATCATTACTTAAGCTATAGTTTTTACACGAGTAATTTATTTTAACCTCCATTGTGCGGTTGGCTTCATTTGCAGTAAAAAAAAATTGGTCTCGAACTACGTTTGGCTATATATACAGTTCAGATAGATAGTCTCAGTTTATCATAATAAGACGTATAATTTAGTAAGTAACTAAATTAAACGGGTTAATAAGATACATTCAGATATGAGCTGCAAATGTAGTCTGCCACAGTTCGAAACCATTATTTAACACTGCAAATGTAGCTTACCGCACTATAGAGATTATTAGTGTATATTTCATATAGCAACCTTTACCTCCAACAGTAAATAAGATAAAAACTAACTAATTAACGAAATAATGGACCGATACACTTTTCTTTCCTGACATATTTCTCTCGCTTCCTCAACATTCCTCCATCGATTTCTCTGATTCCTCACGTGGTCAACATTCAATATTTGATTTATTTGATCGTGCCACGTTTTCTTCTGTCTTCTCTATTTCTAGTTCCATTTACATCGTCAACGTATAATTTTTTATCATTCTTTCTTTATTCATTATTTCCATGTGTCCAAACCATCTTAATGATCCTTTCATTATTTTGCATAAATAAGAGAAAATAATATAATATATTTCCGTTAAAATTTAAAACACTGTTATAATGTCACAATTTCTTTTTATTCACTGAGAGTGTCGCGACCGCTGTTTCGCCAACCGATGTTGGCATCATCAGGTTTTACAATAAAGTTTATTATAACACCTGACGATGCCAAGATCAGTTGGCGAAACAGCTGTCGCGACACTCTCAGTGAATAAAAAGAAATTGTGATATTATAACAGTGTTTTAAATTTTTACAGTAATAATGTTGAAGTATCATAGTGTTTCGGCCAAAACTAATAAAGTAAATGCTTTATCAATCAATCTTATATAATAGTATTGTGAACTTAAATGCCATTATGACACACCCATAACAATGTGTACTTATCTTAAAACATGAAGTAGTTAGTCATAATTTAGTAGACTTGAGGACAATAAACCATAAAGTTTCATAGTTTAGTGTGAACTAGAAAACAAAGCGTTCACAACTTATGTTTATGTATAAAGTATACAATATATAAACACATTAATTTTGTAAGATCTTGTACTTCAGCAAGAATCATCTGAATCGTTGTGGGCTGTTACTGTGGTCTCCATCTCCTGCTTCCGGCCGGAAGTGAGAGCCGACACCCCCACGATACACTAAAACCACTCTCTACGATAACGAACAACGAGCATACACAGAGACATATTTTTCCCGGCGCCTTCGGGTTTTTTATGCACAGAGGCAATCGTAAAGATTCAAATGTAATGAGTTTATTTTGAGATAAAAAAAATGTGTTGAAGCCGTAACATTTAATGTTTCGGAATTGTTTTCTCCGGCAGATTTTCCCATTGCTGTAAAATTTTGATGGCGCTGGCATTTTTTTTTTCATTTTCATTTTAAACGTACAACCAACAACCATTACATTGGTAAATGTGTTTTAGAGGTGTTAAAAAAGCATACTGCAGAATAATGTTTAGAATTTAATAAAATATAATAAGTGAATGCAGTGCGAATGATGGTGTCATGAACAAAATAATGAAAGGATCATTAAGATGGTTTGGACATATTGAAAGAATGAATGAAGAAAGAATGGTAAAAAAAATTATATGTTGATGATGTGAATGGAACCAGAAATAGAGGAAGACCGAGGAAAACGTGGCACGATCAAATAAATCAAATATTGAATGTCGGCCATGTGAGGAGTCAGAGAAATCGACGCGTGCATGACACGATGTATGAATGTTGAGGAAGCGAGAGAAATATGTCAGGAAAGAAAAGTGTGGCAGTCCATTCTTTCTGCCTACCCCTTCGGGGAGACGGCGTGATGGTTAGTTAGTTAGTTAGTTTATTTAATGTTGATGTTTCAATCAGATATTTTTCATATATGGATATTTCGTAATAATTTAACTAACTAACTAACCATCACGCCGTCTCCCCGAAGGGGTAGGCAGAAAGAATGGACTGCCACAATTTTCCTTCCTGACATATTTCTCTCGAATCCTCAACATTCATACATCGTGTCATGCACGCGCGTCGATTTCTCTGACTCCTCACATGGCCGACATTCAATATTTGTTTTATTTGATCGTGCCACATTTTCCTCGGTCTTCCTCTATTTCTGGTTCCATTTACATCGTTAACATATAATTTTTTTAACATTCTTTCTTCGTTCATTCTTTCTATTTGTCCAAACCATCTTAATGATCCTTTCATTATTTTGCTAAATAATTTATATTTATATATATGGTAAATATTAATATATGGTAAACGTAATAATTTAACAAGCTTTAATTTGTTTTAAATCGTTCTTTATTTATTTAATAAAAAAAACAGTTTCGTTATATTCGAAGCTTTTTCATTATTATATAACAAACTAATTATTTGGTTCTGAAAAAAAAATTCAAAGACTTGAAATATTAAGATGTATGGGTTCACTTGAAATATATTTGTTCATGTAATTGTTGTAAAAATGCAACGCTTTTAATTAATGATAAAAATAATATTAATTTTAATGAAAAATATATGTTTAACTGTTAAATTAAATAACTTTGTTTTTGTATCACAATTGTATTTTATTTTACGCGACAGCTGTTTCGTCAATTTATGTTGACATCATCAGGTGTTAAAATCAACACCTGATGATGTCAACATAGGTTGACGAAACAGCTGTCGCGTAAAATAAAGTACAATTGTGACACATAAAACAAAGTTATTTCATTTAACAGTTTAAAATGTTAAGGTATCATAGTGTTTCGCCCAAAACAATGGAAAAATATATGGTGAATAAAATATAAATTTCTTCTATATTCGCCATAACTTTGTGTTGCGTATGTTTGGTGTTTCTTTTTTTATGTAATATCACTGATGAAGGGCTTGTGTGTCCCTTACATGTTTGGTTTTTAAAATGTGTGTTTTAATAAAGTGCATGTTGTATACAAAGTACATAAAAAAATAAACATACAATATAAATTATTTTTTAAAAATGGAGTACGGAATGATGAAGAAGAATGATACGATGGATGAAGAAAAAACGGTTAAGAAAGTATACGTTAACGATGTGAATGGAGTACGGAGTCGAGGAAGACCGAGTTAAACATGGCATGATCAAATGAATCCAATTTTAAAGGTCGGTCATGTTAGAAGTCGGAAGAATTGAGGTGCGTGTATGACTGGCTGGATAAATGTTGAGGAACTATTTCAGGATAGAGTAGTGGCAGTCCTTTATCTCTCTCTACCCTTCTGGGGAAATGGCGTGATTGGTTTTTGTTGTTGTTGTGGAAAAAAGTTCATTTATTGTTGCCTGGGGACACCTTGCTTTGTTCCTTTCATCAGTATAATTTCTTTGGACCAAGATATAAATCATTTGATTATCTCTAATATTCTTATTTTTCTTCTTCTTTAGCCTATTCCCATCTACTCCTGGACAAAGGCCTCCTCCATTCGCTTCCATGCCTCTCTGTCTTGTGCAGAATGCGTCCAGGTTATTCCGACTTGTCTGTTCAGATCATCCTTCCACCGTAGTTACGGTCGCCCTGCACTTCTCTTTGCCGTCCACGGTCTCCAAGTCAACAGTCTTCTTGTCCACTTTTCATCTGAGTTTCTGGCTACGTGACCTACCCATTGCCATTTTAGAGTCGCCACCCGGTAGATGATGTCAGCGACCTTTGTTTTTTCTCTCACCGTATCGTTTCTGACTCTGTCTCTTAGGCTTATTCCTAACATGGCTCTTTCCATGGCTCATTGCGTCACTCGTGGTTTCTCGGCACTTTGTTTGGACAATGTTAAAGTTTCAAGACCATAAGTACCAACTGGCAGAACGCAGGCTTTAAAGACTATTCGTTTCAGGTTGATTGAAATTTTCCGGTTTTTAAGGATGTAACCCATGTTTCTGAAAGCTTAGTCCAATTATTTTTTAATATCAATCTCCAATATGTACTCCAAAATATCATTTATGTTTACACATAATACAAAATAAGAGATAGTCAATTGCAAGATGGTATAATTAATAATATCACATACCCAAGATGTAATGTAATGTACAGATTTCTATTGAAAGCATTTACATTGAATCAAATAATATAATGATGGGTTATGTCAGATTAGTGATTGAATCAATCATGGAGACATTTGGGATACATGATGCTGTAATCACGAATTCGCAGATGAGTGACTCGCGCAACTAAAGGTGGGATAACATTAATCTGTACTATATTCCCCTACCACAATTTTCGGCGCCTGGTTTATAATTAAACCAGGCTTAGATAAAGAATTATTATCCAAATTCACTGAATACGAATAGTCTGAATCTTCCTGTTTCAAAACATACGTACGTATTACGACTATGCATGTGAAATAATAAAAGAATATTATTTTTTGTTACATGCACATGTTTTAAATAAAATATATGAACACGGTTTGGACACATGAAAATAATAAATGTGGGGGTAATGGTTAAAAATATGGTTTTTAATATATACAATGTGAATGATTAAAATATATATGATACAAGAAGTCGAGAAAGGCCAAGGAATACAGCATGACCAAATTAATCAATTACTAAAAGGCCTTCAAATTCATTCTCAACTGAGAGAAGTGTATGGAGAAACGTGCATGAGTGTTCAAATTTTCAAAAAAATCAAGAGATTTTAGAAAAAAAAATTGATTAGTCTAACATCTTTGCTGGTTCTTGGGGTGCCTCGTCGGTTTTTGAAAGAATTGTAAAGAAATTTTACGTAAACGAAACTATAAGTAAAGGAAGGAAACACGTTCAAATCAATCAATATTGAATGTAAATAATATAAACATAAATGTAAATATATCCACTTGAGGCGTCGGAAAAATCAGTGAGCGTGAATGACACGATGTAAGAACGTTCCATTAAACTGTAATTGTTCATAATTATTCAAGGTGTGCGTATAATAATGAAATTCAAATTAATATAACGAAATTGTTTACTAACTGTAAATAATAGCTCATGAATAATTTTAAACGAAATGAGGTAATATCGAAGATAAATATTATTAGGCGGCGAGAAGGGCGCTATTACACAACGATTATCAAATTTTAATACAGTAATAGAATGAGTGGTGCTTACTTACAGACCGCACTCAAATCTCTCCAAAGATCTGCTCAGATTTTAAAGGGAATTCGGTTTAAATCCACCCAGACATGGGGTGAAATTGGTCAAAATGATTGTCTATATAAACTTGTGATAAAATAGGACAGAGTGAATGTTAAACAGAGGGCCGTGCGCAGTAATTTAATGTGAGATAAATGAGCTAATGAAGCGCTGCGTAATAAATGCCTATGAATTGATAATTCACTTTTGTCACCACAATAGTCCAGATGATTCATTGAATTGGTTCGGTTCGGTGGAGCGAGAGGGATGAGAATATCAAATACGCAATTCACACAAGGCATGCTGAGAACATCTGCGGTGGATTGAAATGGGAATTTCTAATGTTTGAATGTCTGATTGTCTCTTCTTGGACATGAAAAATTACCCTATGTTTTAGGGATCGTAATGGATTTGTCCTCAATGGTTTTACTCATAAGTGAAACAAATCATAATTATTTATTGTTTCTTGAACAATATTGTAAAAATACATATTAAATAATTCATACGAATGATAACGTCTGTAATCGGCTTTAAACACGTGCATAAAACAAAAACGCGTTCGATTTTCTCTACATCTAATAATGCCTTAGACAGGCGAAATATGTCATTCACACAAATTATAATAAAACTTCTTCAAAACAGACGTTTTCATGCCCCCGCATAAACTAACAACCCACCAAATCACCTTCCAACAATGTTCCCATCAGACGTAAGAGAAATAGCCACATGAGCTGAACCTTTGTAAGCCAGAAGATCCAAGTCCAAGTCCAGACGTTTTCATTCGTAATAATTAAATCATAATTTGTATTTTTTTCTTTTTTATATACGAGTACTCTGTATACAAAACACTAACTTTTATTAACTATTTTACTAACTTAAAAGACAAATAAAATATATACAACACAAAGTACGGCGAACATAGAAATAATAATATATAATTCGCTCAAAGAACAAATCTGCTACATAAATAAAAGCTTTTTATAATCGTCGATTGAGTAAAATACAATATTTTTTTTAATTATTTTTTTTGAAAAGTTCCATAATAACTTCTTTTTTTCTGGTGCCGAATCGGATCACTGCAGCGAAAGCATCTCTATCTTGCGCTACTTGGATAAGGCTCTCAGCGCTGCTCATTCCTGATCAATCCCTTATATTCTGCAGCCAGGATAACTGCCTTCTGCCAACTCCCCACCGTACTTCTTTTTATCGACCCATTTTAGATTATCAGCCAAATGAGGTGGTATTTTTCTCCCTTTATAGTGTCCCTAAGAACACTCAACAAAATGCTATTTTAATTACGATTTTTCAATTTGAAATTTAGAAGCGGTAAAACATTAATTTTATATATTTATTATGTAAATTTAATTTATATATTTTGCATTTCAACTCATTTGTCTCCATAAAAAAACTTTCACTTCTGCTAAATTGGTCGGATGGTAATTATAACTTTTGCATAACAAAAGCAAGTAATAATCACGTATGTAAATTTTTCAAAATTAAAATCGGGCTTTTAAACTTTTTACATCGGCCCACCCTAATCGCTCACTCTCGAGACATCTGTCATATAAAACAATACGAACAAAACGTAGCCTAACGCCTTTCTCCTTTTGTGTGGAAAATTATAATATAAGTATATACTTCAGTGTGCAAAGATTAGCAATGAATACGAATGGAAACGTCTGGTTTTTAGATGTACATACAGTGATTGTTAATACACATACAAATGAACAAACATACAGTCAAATATGACATAGGAAGCTACCCGCCGCTTACCCGAAGCTGTTATAGGACGCAGCAGCGCCCCTACGTCAGCTTCGCTCAAACAATCCCTAGGCCCGCCCCCATCCACGTGGAACTTACATTAGCTAAAGAATGCACCATTACAGAAAAAAAAGGAAAAGGCAAAAGCATATCTAGGCTACATTTCTTCTTCTTCAAGTGCCCTGTCGGGTCCCCCCAACGTTGGCGATCACCTCGGCGAACCTGTCCCTGTCCTGCGCCGCTCGGAACAGCTCCTCCACACTTCGGATGCCCGTCCACTCCCTCAAGTTTCGCAGCCATGACATTTGCCTCCTTCCGGGCCCTCGGCGTCTCTCAATTTTCTCCTCCAATATCAGTTGGAGAAGGTGGTACTTTTCCCCACGCAGTATATGACCCAGATGTGGGATCTTTCGAACCTTGATAGTTGATAACAATTCCCTGTCAACTCTAGCTCGCCTCAGGACTTCGGTATTGGTAACCATGTCTGTCCAGGGAACTCTGAGCATTTGGCGATGGAGCCACATTTCAAATGCTTCCAGTCTGTTCATTGAGTTAACTTTCAAGGTCCAAGTTTCACACCCGTACAATAAAACAGACCACACATAGCATTTGATCATTCTCTGGTGGAGTTTCAAGTTTACGTTATCATTGCAGAAGAGTGATTTCATTTTATTAAACGTAGCCCTTGCTGCCTCAATTCTGCATTTTATCTCTACATCTGGGTCAAGAGATTGCGTTAGTATGCTGCCGAGGTATTTAAATTTTTCCACCATTTCAACGTTACGGCCGTTCAAATGCAATACTGACCTACTGTAGTCAAGCCGTCCGAATGTCATCCGGTTGGTTTTGCTGACATTTATTGTTAGCCCCAATCTTTCACCGGACTCGTCAACAAGATTAATAAGGTCCTGAAGATTGCTGATACTTCAGCCAATAAAACAGTGTCGTCGGCATATCTTAATCTTAGGCCACATTTAATCCAGTTTAATTTCAATCCACTACTATGTCCCAATCTCACAAAACAGAGCAAAATATGGTACACGATTAATTATATTTTTATTTCGTACTTGTTTCCATGACCAGTGTTTTCTATTTCATTAGGAAAATTATTATTTTTGTTATTATTATTGTTATTATTATTATTATTATTATTATTATTATTATTATTATTATCATTCCACGTTTTCTCTCCCATCCCGCACTCTGTCCCACCCTCACCATATCTGTCTGAAATAATTTTATGGTAGGCCATAAAATCATGCTAAAGGATTATCAAAATTTGAGTAACATTTGATACAACTCCATATTAAATAATTCATCATCATCAACCTTTGGCCGTCCAGTGCAATACATAGGCCTCCTTTCCCGACTTCCATAACTCTCTACCTCACGCCGCTCTGTGCCATTGACCTCCTACCACTCTCTTGATGTCATCAGACCAGCTGACTTGTGGTCTGCCAGGATTTCTATGGCCGGTTCTCGGTCGCCACTCCAGGGTGCGTCTTGTCCACCGATCACCCGTTGTCTTTGCTAAATGGCCGACCCAATTCCACTTCAACGAGGCTATTTTGCACGCTATGTCCGCAAATTTGGTCATTATTTTATTCATTCATTTCGCTTCCTGTCTCGCAGACTGATGTTTAACATTCTCGCATGGCCGACTCCTCACATGGCCGACATTCAATATTTGATTTATTTGATTTATTCGTGTCACGTTTTCCTCGGTCTTCCTCTATTGTCCATATGTCCAAACCATCTTAATGACCCTTTCATTATTTTGTTCATAACACTATCATTCGCACCGCATTCACTTTTTATATTTTCATTCGACACTCTATCATACACAGAGTATCCACACATTCGTCTAAGAGATCTCATTTCTACTATTATTTATTTTATTTAAATTAGATGTGCTTAAGAACCATAACTGTATTTCGTATATTGGAAAAGTTTATTAACAATAACGATCTTGAAGTACGAGAACATAATAAATATGAGATTATACACACACAGTACCTACACCCGAGTGTCTAGGAGGGAGGAACATCACGGGATCGGCGCATAACGAAGCCGAGGATCAAATGTGTTTGTACGTCGCTTATCGTGTCCTTAGAGAAAATTGTTTCAGTTCTCTCGTAGTTGTGCGCGAGTAGTGTTTATGTTGATCAAACAAAGTGGGGATCGAAAAAGACAAAACAGAGATTGCGAGTTTACGAAATTCCACATTTTACATGCTAAAACCAAAAGATTTCGAGTTTTGAGCTCAGACACATAGAAATCGCGGTTTTGTTTTTGTTTGAGCACACAAAATGTGTCTTAAATGTTCCAACATCGAAAATACATACATTCTCATTCGTAACAAAGGCGCACCTTGAAACTTTGTTGAAAATACTGACAGCGCGAGCCAAATCGATGTATAGAGTAGGTATACCTAGCATATTGATTCTCGTGAAAAAATGGAAAAACTAAATTTAACTAATTAACTAACCATCACGCCATTTCCCCGGAGGGGTTGGCACAGAGAATGGATCGCCAAAATGCTCTGTCCTGGCATACCTCGGGCTTCCTCTACATTCATACATCGTACCATGCACGCACGTCGATTATTCCGATTTTGAATGTGGCCGCCTTTTAGTAATTGATTAATTTGGTCATGCCATGTCAAAAAATGGAAAAAATGTTTTTTATAATCTATATTTAATAGTTAAAATCCACTGATGTTTTGTATCTTCGACCGGTTTCGGCAGCTACCGAGCTCGCTGCCATCTTCGAAGATAGCAGCGAGCTGCCGAAACCGGTCTAAGATACAAAACATCAGTGGATTTTAACTAAATATATATTATAAAAAGATTTTAAAAATATAAGTTTTGCAAAGAAGAAGAATGAGGATATAATTTTCTGACATTGTTTTTGTATTTGTACTGACTGAACAAATTAATTCAGCCTTCAGAAAAATACTCCGTTTACATAAGACTGCACAGCACGTATGATTCATGAAAATGAAATACACGGAGAGCTACGAGTATTTGTGAAATCTCAATGCTTTATGGGCTGTAATCTGCTGTAGTTTGCATTCATTAGCATTTCCCGAGAATCGGAGTGTGATTCACTCCATTGTTTTTCGCCTGATGTTACAGTAGGTACCAAATACGAACATAATTATATATTTTACGACTGGCAAGCCTGCCATGTCATTTTCACATTTTTATTTGTAAAAAAACAGCACGTAAATTACTAGTCATGGGTTCACAATATTATATGTATGTATATGTGTACAATCAAATAATTTATACTTCGGGAAACTTCGATAAGAAACGTCGCGGAACCGATTGACGATTATAAGAAAAAAAAATATTTTTCTTCTTTCTCTCCTATAGGAGGTTGGAAAACATTATGGCAATTTTTACTTTTGATACGACAGCTCTAAACAAGGATGTTATGTTGCAATAGAACTATTCTCTAAGGTCTATCCAGATTTTCTTCTTCTTTCGACAGTCCGTTTTCCGTTAATTATAAAAATGTTACTTCAAATTTCATGGTAGAAGTTCATTCTTCATCATCATCATCAGCCGTCTGTCATCCACTGCCGAATGTAGGCCTCTCCCAAAGCACGCCACCGCCACCTATCCATTGCCGCTTCCATCCATCCGTGTCCAGCAATCCTCTTCAGATCGTCGGTCCAGCGGGCAGGGGGACGTCCAACTCTGCGGAATTATGTACGCGGTCTCCACTCCGGAACCCGTCTCTCCCATCGGCCGTCGGTTCTTCGACAGACATGGCCAGCCCATCGCCACTTCAACCCGCCATACTCAGAGCCACCTCAGTCACCTTGGTTTGTTGTCGAATAAATTCGTTTCTAAATCTGTCCCTCAAGGTTATTCCAAGCTCTTTCCATGGCGAGTTGGGTGACCTTGAATCTGTAGACTAGACCTTTTGTCAGTGTCCATGTCTCGGCTCCGTACGTCATGACTGGCAAGACGCACTGGTTGAAGACTTTATTCTTGAGGCATTGTGGTATTTTAAAGGTGAGAACATGACGTAATTTTCCAAAGACCGCCCAACCCAACTGAATTCTTCAGTCGGCTTCTTTCTCGAAGTTCATTGAAATAATGAAAAGAAAAAAAATCGCTAGAAGATGAAAGCGAGCTGCCGAAACCGGTCGAAGACACAAACATTAGTGGATTTTAATTAATTAAACATTTTTAAAAGTTTTTTATATATTTTTTTCATGTTTCCGTTAATTGTACCTATGGTCATGACATTTCATGATATATGTTTTTTTTAATTATTATATTAGCTGTGATCTTCCTCGTTTGTGATTCTTTCTGTCCCTGATATTTTTAATTCTACGATATATCTAAATTCCGAAGGCATCCAGATTTTTGGTCATAGCTTTTGACAAAGTCCATGTTTCTATAACGCCATATTTTCACATGCCGTCTCGCTTCAATTTTTGAAAACTCTTCATTTATTAAGACAATGCAAATTCGGTTTAAATTTTTGTGCTGTGTATATAGATTTGCAATATTGTTCGCAAGTTACACGACATTTTTTTTTTCTTTCGCAATAAATATTGCATTTAATAAAATTCTTTATTGATAATATGTATACCTAATATAAAATAGAGCGACACACAGGGACAGGACAGCATTCAATGATTCAATAATTCGGTTAACTAAGTATTGAGACTAAGAACTTAAGGAACTACACATAAGTCCAAAATTAATATACCATATCCGGCGGAAGCGAATATATAAGTAGGTAACTCAAACTCTACAAACTATTCATGTGAAACGTAAAATCGTGTATTGTTGAAATAATAAAAAATATTTTATCGCTCTGTATTGTTGTATATTTGTAAATTTCTTCAAATGCCACTTTATTTCTTTTTAAATATTTAATAAATAAATTATAAACACAGCAGAAAAAATATTATCCTTATATGTATATTTATTTGCCGCAAAACACTGGTGAACGCAGAGTGCGTGCACGTTAAACACAACAACATACCATCACGCCGTTTCCTCGGAGGGGTAGGCAGAGAGAATGGATCGCCACAATACTCGATTCTGACACACCTCTCAAGTTTAATCCACATTCATACAGCGAGTCACACACACACGTCCATTCTTCCGGCTTCTAACATGGACGATCTTTAAAATTTAATTAATTTGGCCATGTCATGTTTTCCTCGGTCTACCTCGACTCCGTTCTTATATAACTCCATATTAAATAATAAATATGAATGAATACGTATGTTTTCTAAAAACTTTATTATGATTTAAATGAATGACGTTTTTCGCTTAGTAATTAATACGAATGAAAACAGGCTTTTTATTCATATTAATTAACGTATACATTTATGTAGTTTTACCACACACATGCATCTAAGGGATCTCAACTCTACCGCATTTATTCTGCTCTCATCCTTCTCCTGCTATCTCCATGCTTCACTTCCATACATCAGTGTTGATACTAAAACTTCATTGTAAACGGCCATTTTTGATTGCGTGTTAAAACGTTTAAAAATGTGTATTTTTTATTCAACGTCATACAATATTTAAAAAATATCTAGAGTATGTGAGTAATTATGTAAATGAAGGAATGTTCTCTTTAATTAATATTTTTTTTTGTTTTGTAACTACGTCACGGTTCATTGGTCGAGAAGCAGCGACCATTGCGTGTACCAATAATCTAAATAATTCTAGCACATTCGAATTGTGAACAGAAAAAGGTGACTCAACTCTTGTTTAATATATAAATTAGTAATCTTAACGGAACAAATAGGTAGGTTCATATGTACAACCATAGATAAAAACTACACAAAATATAAGAAAATTAAATGTTGTCTTCTCTTTTTCAAACCTGACAATTAGAAAAAATAAGAGAGTAATTTACAATCAATTAAAAATTAATGATAATATTACAATACAATTCATTACTTTCAAAAACATTGATTCTCTTATCTACAAAAGATCAAATGATACATTTTCTTGTGTATGAATGTCATTTGAAAACTTAAATTATTTGTTTTAACTTACGGATACGGGAGGTATAAACTGTTATTAATGTAAATAAAATTACAGTAGGCAGGTACTAATAGTTATATAAATTACAGTAATTATCTGCTAACAATGCAACGTGAAAAACAATATAATAAAATATTATATTTTATAATTTAAAGGTGATGTAACAATGGAATATATTGTATTGAATATACAAGAGATTTTATAAAGCTTTGTTAATGTTTGCTCCGTTCCATGCAATTGAATGACCTCAACTAGATGATTCAAGAAATGTGTACACAATACGATTGCACATATCTATGCGCGCAAACCAAATTGATTATAATCTTTCTGTTTACATATAAATAGGTATTTTGCCTTGTAGAACTGGTGTAATGTCGTAAATTATTTTAGAATGCTGATTTTAATATACTTTACTGTGTTTCAAAATTATGACAGTACCCACCAGGATTTGCAGACGGCACGGCTAAAGGAACAATTTCTTTGTCGTGCGATATATTCTCAATTTCTCTAATCGGTTCATGTTGTATGACGGAGGAATCTGGGATAGGCACTGACTGGACGCATATGATGAAAGCGGCAGCAACAAAACACAATTTAGCTACCGACATTTTTGATTGACTCTTTATAAATTCAACAATACAACTAGACTGACAAAACGTATTCACGCACTACGAGTCACCTGGTAATTTCCGCGCGTTTTATTCGAAATGTTGCAATGAACTAGTTATAAGTAGCGTCGCTAGATGGTACTAATTCAAAATTACACAAGTTTTCCGACAAACTTCAAATTGTTATCTGTCACATTTATTAGCGGCGTACTTGCAATAATTGCAAGGGATTTAAGTATAATAATTTATAAAGCATTCCCGTCTAACCTCTAAAGACGCAGAAAAAGGTTTATTCATTATTAAACTGCAAATTCGTACGTTTTTTATAGAACTTAATTGATATTACGCCGGTTCGATTCCATCGATCAAATTCGTACTCGACTTTGGTGCGAGTATTTAACAAAATGTTTCGTTTTGCCAAACAGTTGGCTTCTCCATTTTATAATAATTGCAGTGTAATTCAATTTCACGATGCTCACAGTTCATCAAAAATTATATTTCTCGCGCTCCACAGACACATGGCTTCATGTAAGTAACTTTGTTTTATTGTTTTTTTTTTGTTCATTCGTCGTTCACCAAATATTTTGATTATTTTCCGAAATAAACGCATCGAACATTTGGGTATTGAGAGTATTTTTTGTACTAAAATTTATATTTAATATGCCTAATATTATTGATGCATATTACTTATTTGTTAACGCATCCATAACCTAAATCTTTATAATGCAAATCTTAATTTTCAACGATCAATTGTATCAATGTAGCAAACAATGAATTTTCAATCTTTAAAACTTATTCTGTTTGTTTACTGTCAAATTGTTTCGAGGTTATGTCACTGTTTTATTTTTTCTAGCTGTTGAAACTGAGAATAAATTCAACATAAAATCTGACCAAGAAGGGCGGCCATTATACCTAGATGCACAAGCAACTACTCCAATGGTAATTCCGATGTATATTTTTTGTATAATTAAAAATAACAGATCAGATTTTAACTTATTTTGTTATATTGACATATTACATCATTTTGCATGACTCAAGCCTTTATTCACTTGACTCAGTTTGACTCAAGAATTATAGTACAAGTGGAGCAAGCTCTAACCAAGCTGTTTACACATACTTATAAAATAATTTATGACTTTGTAAAATTATCATGCAATTTAGAATCAATTTGATGTTTTAATATTAATAATATTTATAGAAAGCGGGTGTATCTATCAGAATAACCACTAAGGTTAATAATTTCACGTTTTAAATAAAATTGCAATATGTCTCATATTTCGTTGGATGATCGAAATGTGTGCGGGAGATGCCTATTGGTGGCGATGAGATTTGCAACTCATCACACCGCGTCTCCCGCGGGGGCGAAAAGAGAAGGGTGGAGTGCCGCATCGGATAAAGTGTGGCAGTCTATTATTTCTGCCTACCCCTTCAGAGAGACGGCGTGATGATTAGTTAGTTAGTGTAATATTTCTATTCAGCATGATCAATTTGATGAGTATCTTTCTTTTTACTATACAAATTGCACTGAGAAGAACGTGCGGGAAAACTATGTATGATAGATTACCAACCATTGAAATAAGGAAGAAATATAAGGCAGATGACTGCATCCTAAGTAAAATTAAAAACGATCACTTAGCTGGTTTGGACATATGGAACAAATGCATGAGAGAAGAATGGTTAAAAAATGTACACAAGCAGTGTGAATGGAAAAAGAAGCTGAGGATGGCCAAGATAAACATGGCATGACCAAATTAATCAATTACTAAAAGGTGGCCACATTTGAAATAGGAAAATCATCAAGATTGCTTGTTACAATGTATGAATGTAGAGAAAGTTTAAGAGATATGTCAGAACAGAGCAGTGTAGCGGTCCACCCTCTCTGCCTGACCCTTCGGTTAAAACGGTGTGATGGTTAGTTAGTTATACAAGTTTGTTTCCTTTCGATTTCTTTTAGAATTAATAATCTTATTTTTGTTTATAATATAGGATCCACGAGTGTTGGATGCGATGCTCCCATACATGACAAATTACTTTGGAAACCCGCACTCTCGGACACACGCCTACGGCTGGGAAAGCGAAGCCGCTGTGGAGAAAGCTCGAGAACAGGTAGCCAGTCTCATCAAGGCTGAACCTAAGGAAATTGTTTTTACATCAGGAGCCACAGAATCCAACAACATTGCCGTTAAAGGGGTCGCGAGGTTTTATGGAGAGAAAAAGAAACATGTTGTCACAACTCAAATCGTAAGTTTTGCCTGTTAACACATTAACTACCAAAAGCTAACTAGTCGGCTTTTTGCTGCCAACAGTAAAGGATCAAACACCGATTAGTAGGTTTTTCTATCCTACGTACTGGAAATAATTCTCACAATTACGTAAAGCACAATATCGATTTCATTCATTGATTCTTATGAAATCAGTTTTCCATATTTTATTTTTGAAAATTTTGAATGAATATATTTGACTATATAATTATATTCGATAATATTTTTTTCCAAAACGTGTAAAGTATGCATTACTAGAGTAACATAAACTAATGTTAGGATATATTATTTATTTTCTAGTTCTTTCGGAGGTTATAATTATAGTATTTCAAATTCATCAATCAATTTTTACAAAACAGCTTTTCATAAATACATTTTTGTTTATGACCATTTTAAATTCTTAATAAATATAAATATGACAAATGCATATTTGCATCAGTTTTAAAAACTTGTTATTGCCTTAAAATTCGTTAAATGATTAAACTTTTGATTTCATCATTATTTTCTGATTTAACTCTCTCACAGAGTATAAATATGATAATCGAGCAATATCGTTTTTATAAATTTAAAAAATGTATACATTAATAATTATGTTTATCATTTTTATTTGTTTTCTTTACAGGAGCACAAGTGTGTTCTAGATTCCTGCCGAGCTCTGGAAGGCGAAGGATTCCGAGTGACATATTTACCTGTTGGAACTAATGGCATTATAGATATCGCAGAATTAGATAAAGCGCTGACTCCAGACACTTCTATTGTATCAATAATGGCTGTTAATAATGAAATTGGTGAGTTCATTATCTATTATCATCTGCAATGTGCAATGTCAGGTCCCCCTGAAGATGATTGTCACATGGGAGTAGGCATCTCTGTCCCTTGCAGCTGGATACAGCTCTTCAACGTTTACTATGCCAGCCCAGTCCCTTATATTGCGGAGCCAGGAGATTTGCCTCCTGCCATCACCTCATCGAACCTCTATTGTACCCTCAATGGTTAGGTGCAACAATTAGGTTATTAACCCTTATAGTCCGGTTGGCTACAATAGCAGTCTGCATATATTCTATTTGTTTAACGTGTAATATCCTGTAAATTTACTACTACGGATCAAAAGTAAAAATGTGTATTATATACACTCATTTATTCTCTGTGATTTAGATTTAAACTTTCATTATTTTTGTACAAAGATTTAATTCGTCGCATACGGATCACGGCTCGCGGCCAATCATCACACACACAGTTGCATAACCGCCGAGCTACGAAGTGTTAATTTCTCATACTGTGTCGGAATCTTTGATTTTGAGTGTATGTTTACTTAGGGAGACTCTTTGTATTCTTATTAGTTATCAATGGTGCAATGTTTTGGTTTAATTCATAAACAACATTTTCAATGTAATATATTTTTATTTGTTTTCTTAAACTCAACATGAAACAAAAAAATTCTGATTATTTTTATAACATAAAAAATGTATAACATTTGACTACAAAATACAATTTATTTTGAAGAATAATTTAATTGTTTACAAGTGCATTCCGATGTTTAATAATCTTAGCCGGCCTTTAAGGGTTAAAAGTTGCTTCTATGCATATTACAGGTATCTACATTATCTTGTAATTCGGAATCATGATATCATTAAAACTATGACATGAGTATTTGGAAATACCATCTCAATTTTTATTTTGTTGTTAATTTGTTTTAGGTGTTCAACAACCCATTGAAGAAATCGGTAAACTATGCAAATCAAAGAAAATATTCTTCCACACCGATGCGGCACAGGCAGTTGGTAAAGTTCCTCTCGATGTGAACAAGATGAACATCGACCTCATGTCTATTTCGGGGCACAAGATCTATGGACCTAAAGGTGTGGGTGCCCTGTATATCAGAAGAAGGCCCAGGGTACGGGTGGAGGCTCTGCAGAGTGGCGGGGGGCAGGAAAGAGGAATGAGGAGTGGAACAGTTCCAACACCCTTGACTGTTGGATTGGGTAAGAAATATTTCTTAATTTATATTTTACCTTATAACCAGTGGCGGTACTCCCATACAAGCCCAGAAACCCGGCATGCGTAAATTTTTTTAAAACAAAACAGCTTACAGAGGTTCAGCTCTTGTGGCTATTCCTCTTAAGTCTGATTGGAAACATTGTTGGAAGGTGATTTGGTGGGTTGTTGGTTTATGCGGGGGCATGATTACTTAGATTTGGGGAGTTTGATTCAAAATTTCTTACGCATCCGGGCTTCTGGGCTTCTATGGGAATACCGCCACTGCTTATGACTAATGATTTTAAGAAGTATATACAGTTTTATTACCCGCGAAATAATCTCTATTATTAATATGCTCCATATAGAAATCGAAAGATAATATTTAGTGGAAATGGAAAAATATTTATTTTGCATACTTAAAAATCATAACTCTCAGAAACACATCTATAATTGAGTACCTATTCAATCTAGTGAAATACTGCTCATCTTGTTTGTCACCCATTTAAAAATTCAAGGTCAGGACAGATGATACACATTCTTGAGTATAGTCCAACTATTAAAAAATTTTAGTAAACACATCGCTACTTGTATATATGAAACAAAATAACAGAATAAGGTATAAATTGATATGTTATATCTAAATTACCATAATTATAATTTAATTTCAATTACACTGATGTGTACTGATGCACGAAGAATGATAGATGTGAATTGTACTGATAAAGATTAGTTATGAGTGATACTTGAATGTGATCGCTTGTAAATAACGATTATCAAGATTGATTGATAATATATTTTGACACAACTTAGATTATTCTATTCAATTATTCAACCTATTATCTCGTTATATTCAATTTATTGCTACTTAAACTAAACAATTCATTGAAATTCAAACACTAATGGATATCAATACTAATGAATCATTATATTATTTTTAGTATCTTTGCAATAAGTGGCATTAATAGATTTTTTATTTTGTTCATTAGAAACATAAAGGTATTTTAATAACCGGATTGAAGACACTGTTAAAACCGGTCACAATAATTAGTAGTTTTATAGAATTCAGATTATAAAATGATTCTGTGATATGGAGTCCATACGAGGCGAGATATTCCCTTATGCTGGGGAGTGTTCAGAAATAAAATTCGAGGTATCTCTACACGAGGGACGAGGGAGTATGGTAGCTATCCGTGGCCATATCCCACCAATTTCTAAAGGATTTCTGGTATTTATTTGTTCTCAAATAGAGCCATAAACTGTAAATATGTTTGTAATGTCTTGATGGAATTAACTCATTTGAATTTGATAAAAAAAAAACAACAACAAAAACCTCATGGAATAAATAAAAAAATACCGTAGATAAAATATATACAATTCAAGATGGACTTCGACTAGAAAATATCAGTACAAACAACATATTTCAGAAAAATAATCTTGTGTCACACAGCTAACCAACCTTTAAGATAATAATTGTTTATTTATCTCATAGGTCGGAGTAAGAACTTCCAAGTCAAATTTTTTTGTTGTTGTATTTTATAGGTGCAGCTGCCGAAATATGCGAACAAGAAATGGCATACGATCATGCATGGATGGAGAAATTATCAGCACGTTTGATGGATAAAATTATGACCCGATTACCTCAAGTGATTCGTAATGGAGACCCAATTCAAAGCTATCCTGGCTGTATCAACCTTTCATTCGCATATGTTGAAGGTAAATAATGTTATTATTTTTGTTTAGTTTTCTCATTTTCCAAAAAAATAGTAACCTTATATTATACAATTTGTTTTTTGAATGTACACAAGTACTGGATTTTTACCCACTGCGGGTTAATACATTTTAAGGATTAATTGTATCTCAATAAATCTTAATAGATGGCGCTAGTGTAGTTACCTACAAACAGTGAAGTTATTATAAAAATAGTAGCATATGTACAAGTTCCAAAAAATTGTCAGACGTGGTGTCGTAAGAAGGACGAAATGGGGAACATAAAGTGATCGCTTAACTCAACCAATGACCGTTCATAAGTCCTGTAAACGCCTCGACTACCATACTTCTGTTTCCAAAAAAATTACATCTACGTCTCTATTGAGATACAATTAATCCTTAACCTTATATTATTAATTTTTAGACATAGAATAATAAAACACTTTGTATTTAACCACGATATTGTTGTTATAATTGATGCCAACTAGTTTCGCTTGTACCCAAGCTTTTTGTTCTTCTCCGGTATTTCAAACCTTGGTGGTCTTTGCCTCATCCAAGAAATGTCTCCATCCCGCCCTGTCTATGGCCGCCACCTCCCAGTCTTGCTGCTCCAGGACCCGACAATCTGCCACGGCACCATCCAACGATCGCAGTCTCGGCCTGCCCATACTTCTTCGCCTTACTGGATTGTCAAATAACACTATTTTGGGGAGCTCCAGATCTCCCATGCGGTGCAAGTGCCCTAGCCAGCGCAGTCTGTTAATCTTTATAAATTTGACCATGCTGACATGCCGGTATAGATCGTAGAGCTCTGTGTTGTATCTCTTACTCCACATCTGACCATCCTTAATGGGACCGAGGATTTTCCTTTCGAGCTTCATCAGGGCGATATAATAACTGTTACCAGTTAGTATATAGCCCTAAAAAAGCCTCGACACAAGCGAAACTAGTTGGTATCAATTATAATTTATTGTTTCTTGATCAATTATGTAAAACTACATATAAATAATTTATACGAATGAAAACGTCTGTTTTCTAGAAGTTTTATTATAATTTATGGGAATGACATGTTTCACCTTGAAGTGTATTTTATAATACCTTGGGTGAAACATGTCATTCCTATAAATTATAATAAAACTTCTATAAAACTGACGTCATTATTTTTTTCTTCAATATTATTTTAAAGTTCTTTCTGGTGTCCGATTGCTTTAAGTACCTAATTGCAGCTAATTTAAAAAAAAAACGGTGGATGCGAGTAACATAAATCTAATAATCACAAAAGTCCGGATCGTCCATGTCAACAAGTGCCCTATCTAAAATGAACATTATGTAATAATTAAATAAAACGATGTTTTTTAACTACTTCCACTTTTGTCTTTATTTAGACAGCGACCGGTTTCGCCAGGCTCGCTGGCATCGACAGACTGGTCATGAACATTATGTGTTAATATATTTTTATTTTGTTATTTTATATCATTGTATTTTATATGATTTGTTTTAGATTTATTTTGTGTTTTACGATCGAAGTGTGAGTGGGAGATGCCTATTGGTGGCGATGAGGTTCGCAACCCATCACACCGCGTCTCCCGCTGAGCGAAAAGAGAAGGATGGAGTGCCACATCGGTTAAAATGTGACAGTCCATTCTTTCTGCCTACCCTTTCGGGGAGACGGCGTGATGGTTAGTTAGTTAGTTAGTTAAAACTGACGTTTTCATTCGTAATAATTAACCATACAAAGTGTTTTATTATTTTATGTCTAGAAATTTAAAATGTTTCACCACAAAGTAAGTGGTTCATATGAAAATCTTGTATTTATAATTCATTGAAATGGATCAAAATTCATTCTGTTTTGAATTGTATCACTTGTACATTTTAACTATATTATTTCTACATTCTGTTATTAAGGTGAATCTCTATTAATGGCTTTGAAAGACGTAGCCTTGTCTAGTGGATCGGCGTGCACCTCCGCTTCTCTAGAGCCTTCCTATGTTTTGAGAGCAATCGGAGCTGATGAAGATCTAGCTCATAGTTCAATAAGGTAATCTGGATATATTTTATCAACTGTATGCTGAATTTTATTATTTTTACTTTGTTGAATAGCTCTTTACATCATTACAGTGCGAGCCAAGTCAATGTAAAGGATGGGAAAAATGGATTAATAAAGGAAATATGCATAGAACCCTGTGAATAGAAATATGCAGTTATCTCTTTCTTGATGGCAAATACAAGTCATCGTATTTTCCATCAAGCTAAAAATGTTTGATCATGAAAGAAATAATGAAATTCAAAATTTTGTATTATAAAACCAAATCACTTTTTGTTGTATTTATTAAAAATAATATCGCAAGTTGATGTGTTTAATAATTCATAGGAATGTGTAAATGATGTAAACGGAATAAGAATTAGAGAAAGACAGAGGAAAACTTAAAAAACAGTAAATGTCGGCCACATGAAGAGTTGGAGAAATCGAATTGTGTGCATGACACATTGTTTTAATAATAAGAAACAGGAGAAGTATGTCAAAAAAGAACAGTGTGGCGGAACACTTTTTGACATTTTTCACGAATATAGAAGAAATAATAAATAAATTTACATGTTTAGCTCAAGCAATCATTGATAAATATTAAAACTCTATTACTGCATGGAAGCCTTTAAAATTCTAATGATTTTACTGAAATCTCTTGTTTATTATTATTAACTAAATAACCATCAAGCCATTTCTCCAGAGGGGTAGGCAGAGAGGATGGATCGCCACAATGCTCTGTCCTGGCATACCTTTCGGGCTTCCTCTACATTCATACTTCGTACCATGCACGCACGTCAATTATTCTGACTTCAAATGTGGCCGCCTTTTAGTAATTGATTAATTTGGTTGGTATTATTATTATATATGATATATATTTTAAGTGCGCCATTTTGTAAAATCAATTACTCCAAAGGCGCACTAGGAAAATACTTGATGAAAGTTCATTTTAAATAATTATTAAATAAAACTATATATTTTTTTTATCAACTACTTCCACTTATTGTCTTTATTTCTACAATGACCGGTTTCATCAAGCTAGGGTGACAAGACCCAGTCTGTCGATGCCAGCTACCCTGGTAAAACCGGTTGCTGTCAAAATAAAGACAATTAATGGAAGTAGTTAACGAAAATCGTTGTTTTATTTAATTTTTACTTTAAAATTCTGGTTGAAAATAAAAATTATTAAACTTTTTGCATTTAACCGGCCCTACCTTCAGGTAATTTCCGAGAAACATGCAAAAAAAAGTAGGTTTTTTATTTAATTTAAAAATATTATATATTTATTTTATTATTTAAATTACGAAACTTCAAAGACTGCACATTTCGCCTGCCCCTTGTAAAACTATCATATTTGTGAAGATTTGTACGCAAGTGTTGTTGGCACACGCGCGTATCCCTAACAGTTTGTACATTTTAGGTACATTACTTTTTCTCAAGCGCGTACGTGATACGGGAGAGCGCAGAATGGTACAGTCAAAGTGAACGTATAATGTATGTTCATATACCTAAGATGGTTAGTGTTCCAGGATGATTCTGTTTGGCCGCAGTTTTGATTTGGCCAACATTTCATTATTCAGACTTGATATCCATGCAGGGTCGTCGCTCCACGACTGTCAAATGACAAGTGACTGCCAAGTTAGATTGGCAGTCGGGCGGAGTCGGCCTAAAACATAATATGCACCCTTTGTATATAAATGTAGTTTCCAAAGAAAAGGATATTTATTTTCAACTAAAATGTCCGTTTACTAAGTTGTATTTTTATCTGTGAGTTCTATTAAAGTATTTTAAATGACTTGTTTCAGATTCGGTATAGGTCGATACACAACAATACAAGAAATAGACTACATAGCTGAAAAATGTATCAAGCACGTGGAGAGGTTGAGAGAGATGAGCCCGCTCTGGGAGATGGTCCAGGAGGGTGTGGACATCAAGACCATCCAGTGGTCCCAGCACTAGATCTGTTTTAAACCTAAATCTATTTATACACCCAATGGAAAAATGATTTTATTTCTTTATCGTATTTCTTTTTATTGAGCCAAATATATCAAAATTTCAATTGTTCACGTTTGTTTTTTGTCTTGCTTGTGGTCATACATTATAATAACAACATCAACAAACCTAGAACATTACATGAATAATCCAATATAAAACTGTGTCCAAGAAATATAAGATCCCTGGTAAGTTCAGATATGACGACCTTCGTGGCCGAGTGGTAAGTGCTTTGACTGCCACCCCGAAGGTTCCGGGTTCGATTCCCGGCGATGGCAGTGTGATTGTAACACTGCCTTTGGTCTGGTGCAGAATTCACGTGACAATAAAATGGCGATAAATTAGCTACCTATCACATGTCACAAAAATCAATATGATAGCTATATCCCTTACATCGATTTGGCTCATGCTATAATGATCTAAAGAGCGATTCAACAAAATAATAATAATAAGTCGGAGTCACATTGGTGTATTTTTTAATGCCAAAGGTTGTAGTGATAGACAAAGATGAAATGTCCCAGGAATTTTGATTTGAGGATGATTGACAAGAAATGTACTCAAAGTTAAAGTATACCAAGCCCCAAATTGGCTCGCAGGTTTGGGACAAAAGGTGAAATGGATGAGAGTTTCTAGGAAAAATAGTAGCCTAGCCTCATCACTGAGAGACTTGGACTTGGATCTTCTGGCTTACAGAGGTTCAGCTCTAATGGCTATAGAGTATAGAAAGGCCTATGTGCTGCGGGTTCCTTGAAGAAGTTTCTTAAGTCCAAGCTTAACAACACTAGCATGAATCCAGTAGTGACATAATGACCTTTGTGGCTGAGTGATAAGTGCTTTGACTGCCACCCCGAAGGTCCCGGGTTCGATTCCCGACAGCAGTGTGATTGTCATACTGTCATTAGTCTAGTTTGCAGATTGCACGTGACAATAAAATGACGATAGACTAGCTACCTATCACAGTCACAAGAATCAATATGATAGCTATACTGTTTACATTGATTTAGCTCACGCTATAATGATACAGTGCAATTCAACAGAATAATAATAATAATAATAATATGACTCGGAGTCATGGACAATGACTTTTAAAAAAACAAAAAAGAATTTACTCGTCTAAGGATAGGATCCTAAGATGATCTTGAGACCCGGACCTGGTTTTCCAGTGGAGGAATAGGATCAATCAAGAGATTTGCTCAATGACTCAGCCGCTCCTTATGATGAACATCACGAGAGTTAGTTGCCTGGCATGGATTGGCCATCAGAGAAATCAAACCTTTATACAAGTCAAGACCGGACAGAGTAAAACCTAGACCAGGGATGGCGAACCTTTTTCGAAATTTATTTAGAAGGAAGTCAATGCTGACTTTTTTTTTAGCTCATCAGCGACTTCCGGTTAGTGGGTACAGAAATTGGAAATGACCTTTTTTTACTTTCGGTTAGTAGGCAGAGAATTCGGTGTCAATTTTTTTTCCAGGAGTCGACAGTGACTCCCGGCCAGTAGGTAGAGGATTCCTTTTTCCAGACTACTGACCGAAAGTCACTGGGGAGCTAAAAAAAAAAAAGGTCGCTGATGAAAAATATCCCCCTGAAAATGACCCAGAATTTGTTATTGAATTTCTTTTGTCGTTCGCCATCCCTGACCTAGATTAACCAGGTTGCTTTTTTTTGAAATTGCATAATTGTCATTACAGAAATAATACAACCATTGTGGTAAAAAATAAAAAAACAAGTTTTTAGTACATTTTATTAAAATACCATTCGTTAATCGGTTAGTCAATACAGTATAATACAAATCATTACAAAATGCATTTCGCCAGTATAAAACTTTCCATTTGAATAATCTTAATTCTAATAAATCAGTAATTTCATTCATTACCAAGATAAAATTCTTTGTTCTTTGATGCATAAAACATATGCACTTTGCAAAATATATTCGCTATTTGGCTGGCGTAATCAATACAGTAATATTATTCAGAAATAAAAATAATTTTGTGAAAACACAATCACAGTAATGCACTTAAATGTGGGTACGTATGTTAGTATGTTACAATTGTCAGCTTGCTGTCAAAATTACAAATCGCAAACTGTAATCAAAATTATCATGTTGCTAGGAAATTTCCACAATTTATTGAGGCACAAGTATACTAAAATTACACAATTCCGTGATGTCATCATTCTCATGTTGCTTGTCAACCTTTTAATGTCAGGCTGTGATTTATGTGTAATTTAACAACAAATAAAGTTCTATAGTTTCATGTGAAAAATAAATAAGACTAATTGTGTTAAATGATGTGACCGATGGTCGACTATTTATGAAAAATCATTTATTTTTTCCCTCTAAATCGCTTAGTACTGATTTTTTTATAGTAGTTGCTAAGTAAAGGTGTATTGTAATTTCGTATTCTATGATTTGGCATTAAATTCTTATTATTTTGTTGAGTTAAGAAAACTCACTACCGGACAGGTTAGTGGATTGTTATTTCAGGTAGTATATTAGTCTTAAGTGACAAAATCGCATTTCATACTTATTCCGTAGGCCGCAAGTGGGTAAATATCACCCCCCGTACGGAATGAGTTAAGTAATACATATATTAAAAATAATAGGATTATAAAAACATTTTTCATCATTTTGACAATTTACCCTTTATATAATTAAAATAAACAGGATATTAAAACATTAATAAGATGCGGTTAGTTACGTTTCAGGGTATACAAAATGCATATTTAAAAAAATAATAAAACAATAAATCACAATACAGAATTATCAAATTAAACATTGGGTTTTATTAACCCTTAACGGATGTAAGTCACCTCTGACGTGACTGCATAGCTTTGAAGCTGAGGTCGTATGGCATGTTTGAGGTGATACGGTGAATCATGTCAAAACTTGTCTGAATGGGCGCGTAATTAGTTGTCAGTTAAAATCAATCAATTATCAACTGAGTTATTAACATATACAGTGATATAATTAAATTTTGATAGAATAATGTATACAAAATTAGCATCCGATAAGGGTTAAAAATATCAAATAACAATAATAATAATAATAATAATAAATCATTCATTTATGAACATAGGAATGAAAGGTTATTCAGATAGTGTTTAATCAATGTAAAAAGAAATATACAATGTTTTGAATGCCGGGGGAAAAAAAGGAAAATGCTAAAATTATATGAAATAGTTTTTCTTATTGTTTGACTAGATATTAATATTATTTGTATTCATCTGAAAAAATATTATCCACAATATATAATATTCTGAAACCGATCCTAATTGGTTATATAAGGTTTTTCAATAGGGACACTCCATTTTTAATCATCGCTCGTGCAGAATGTCCATCGTGACGTGCGCTGTGTGCTACGTCGCGCCATCCTGTTGGAACCATATGTTGTCAGTATTCATATCATCCATTTTAAGCCACAATAGCCTCAAATTTATGCATTAAACGACGTATTGTGAACTCTGCAGGACGGCCACGAATGCCATAAATTGGTGAAAATAACATTGATTTTGATAATAAATTTTAACAATTTCAACGCATTGTTAAAGTGTGTAGCGTTCCATCTCAAGACTAAATAAGTATTCTTGTCAAATTAAGCAGCTATCGCTTTACCAAAATGGCCACCATACGCGGTCAAAGTTCAAGTGTCACTATTGAAAAACCCTTTGACCACCAGGATACACCACACCACCTGCAGCGAAACCACACCGGCCATTTGGCCGAAATTATATTCCATACATAATGTCATTGAATGTCCTTTAAAATTTTAAAAAAATTGTGGGAATATCACTTAGACAGGTTGTTTTATTTCATTTCAAAGTTCGAGCGCTCTTAATGAAAACCCTATATTACTCTTTTAGAGGGAGTTGTGTGACTGCATACAGAAAATAATGTTCTAAATGTGTTAAAAACTACCAAATGAAGGGCGATCATCCGTATGCAAATGTGATTATAAATAAAAATAATATTTAATACAAATTCACATATTGAGATTTAAGTTATCACATAAAAGTAGTATACAAAACATAAATCCTATATTAAACAAATAGTAAATTGTGTAATATCACAAGACACCATTTCCAGTGTAATATGAAATGGTAATATCTAATTTTACTAAAGTGTGACTACAATTTTGAATGGCTATTAAAATAATACTACAAACGAAACTGTGATACAATGTCATGTGTAAAAATAATAAAAAATCAAATGACATATGAAAATTACCATGCTTTTATGATTACTTACAAAATTATTTATTATATATCGCACCGTGAGTGTAAAACCAAGATAAGTGCAAATATACATTTTGGAGATATGGGAGTTTAAAGACTTCATATTGCTTGGAAAAACTGTTTTTTTTAAATAAATCAATGATTTTCGGTTTATAGTAATATACCTATAAACCGAAAATAATTAGTTTATTTAAAAAAAAAAACAGTTTTTCCAAGCAATATGAAGTCTTTAAGCTCCCATATCTCCAAAATTTATATTTGCAGTTATCTCGGTTTTACACTCACGGTGCGATGTGTACATGCAAAGTTTGAGTAAATATAATATACAGCAAATATCCTCAAAGCATTTACACATTAAAAATTATATTAACACATAACTTATGTGCAATAAATACACTAATCACAAACATGTATTGTATGAAGTGTTTTGCACAACACTAAATCTGTCAAATTTAAGCTGTATCTGTCAAATTTAAGCAGTTATGCAAACACTGAATCTGTCAAATTTAAGCAGTTATGCTAACACTAAATCTGTCAAATTTAGGCTGTAAATATAAAACATATCCATGGCAAACAGATGAGGAATTCATGAAATGAATCCTTACAAAAAAACATGCATATATTCTAAAGTATTTTGGCATTGACTAAAAAATACTAAATTTAATTTAATTTAAAAACAAGTGTGAGATGGATAAACATATTTATATAATAAAAATTTAAAATTTACAATAATGCATATGTACAAGATTGTGATATGTACTTAAATGCAATTAAAACATTTGTGTGATTTAAAAAATATACAAATTAATGATTTATACAATTAAACATGTTGAGATTCTTTGTGTTGGCCAGAACATAACATAAGAGGTAGAAATTATTGTAAATGAACACAATCTTATGCTAAAAAATATAATATCCACATTTCATGTAAATTCAATGTAAGAAAATAATTAATCTTTAATAAAAACACGCTTATTAACCCCCATTGTGTGACTGGCTTCATTTACAATATTAAAAAATATGGTCTTAATCTATGGTTGGCTACATTCACGACTCACAGATAGTCCCAGTTTATCATAATACAGTACACTCCGATTTTCCAGGATGGATGGTGAAAAAAAATCTTGTGTAATCGATTTCCCGGTTAATCCGAAAACATGAAAAAAAAGTAAACAAAGAGAAATTAAAAACTGCGCTATATGCGCTTATGTTCCCGCTAAATCTATCAATTTTATCTTTTTATTAATGATATCCCATAGAGTTTGATCACCAACATTATATTGATTCAATAAATATTTAATGGTTGCACCATTTTCAAACTTTTGACTTATTTTCAGTTTTTTTTCAATTGAAAGTACGACTCGTTTGCGTTTATCCATTATTACAGACACTTTTTCATAGTATAATAAACTTAATGACAATGTTTTATGAGTATGAACTATGCTGCTGGTGCTTTATTGCAAACTCGAAACTTTATGACACGACTATAGAGCCACAAACATATGTTGGCAGTGGCGCAAATGTGAACTTAACGCCCATTACTAAACTAAATGTCATTGTGACAGATTTGAGTTTTTGTTTGCATTATAAGTAATAATAATAATAATAATAATTAGGCTAATTTGTATAGCGCCGTTTTCGTGAATAGCTCACCTCAAGGGCGCTTTGACAATGTTTTTAGTCATGAGAGCTGCATGTGACACCAGCAATCAGATAACCGTTGTTTACATTTTATGGGATATTTTGAAAAGGTGGGTTTTTAGGTGAGATTTAAAGTCTGTCGGATTGTCAATGCATCTGAGGCGTGCAGGAAGCATATTCCAGGCGGACGGACCTGCCACTGCGAAGGCCCGATCTCCGAAATTTGTCCGGGGGTTGCGCTATTGTAAAATATTTTTTCAATGTCTCAAGTGTCCCGGATAATCCGCTTCCCGGTTAACCCGACCCCGGAAAATCGGGTGTACTGTATTACATACAATTTAGTAATAAAGAAGTAAATTAAAAATGTTTATAAGATATATATGCATATAATTTATCATATGAGCTGCAAATGTAGCCAGCCGCACCATAGAGGTTAATCAATTTAATTTCTATAAGCTGGTATTAAGCACAAATTGATCAATACATTTAATGTTAAGACATATAAGAAAGTACATTATGTATATATTCCTAAATTAAGTGGTACGTTCTAAAAATTGTTAAATTCACATTAAATGCTTTAGACATAGGAATAGCAAATAAACAAAAAACATTTTGACTCATCTAAATAGTACAAAAGCAGCATGCAAATATCATACAAGGCATTTAACAGTTTCCAGATTTTTTCGAAGAGTATATCTACTGATATAAAAAACGCACCGAGCACATTTCAAATATTTATGTTTTTATGTTATTGTCTATTTTAGTGTCAATTCTTTGTTAATTGACAAAAAAACTGGTGTACAACAAGGACAACCGGATTAAATGTCAAATTTCATTTGATTGACATGCACAAATACCAAAAATGTGGCATAATCAAGACACATACATGTAGTGACGTAACTAATAATTTAGCACAGGCAGGACGGATCGGTGATTTCTTCATTGGATGAAACCTTGAAACTCTGATGGTCCATGTTTTGCAAATCGATTTTTGACTTATTCGATTCTAAAAGCTGCGAAGCAATATCGGCAAACATTTCTTCTATGCCTTCACCAGTCTTGCAAGACGTTTTGTAGGTATGACTTATCAGGTTGTGGCATTGCTCACTGAAAAATATATCTTACATTAAAAAAAAAAGGTAACATAAAACACAATCATCTATAATCATCTAAATTTAATATGTTTTTAATATTCAGAAATGGACGTACATGTTGTTCCTTAAAGATTCTTGGAATGAGATAATTTTAAATAATGAAAATAATAATTCCAACCGTTACGTATAGAATTGAAGCTTGGAGCTGGCAAAAGAAGGATGAAAGTAGGATAAATACCGGATAAATAAGATCACTATGAATAATGAGCAGGAAAACTATATAGATAATGATATAGAATGCCGAATGACAAAATAAGGAAGAAATGTAAGGCAGTTGATTGCATCATAAGTAAAATTAAAAAAGGATCCCTGAGATGGTTTGGACATATGAAACGAATGGATAGTTAAAAAGTTAATTAATCAAATACTAAAAGGCGGCACATACGAAATCTATAAATACTAATCTCTTTATAAATACTAATATAATATATTAATTATTTTATTTTTCGAATACATTTTTATAGGCAACAAAGTGAATGGTGCACTTAAAGTTGTCATCGCAAACAAAAACCTAACCAAAAAAGCTAAAATGGCAGTGCACAATGGTGTTCTTGTACCGACCCTTATGTAAGGAAGCGAAGCATGGAATTGGCAAAAGAAGGATGAAAGTGGAATATATGCCGTGGAAATGAGATCTCTTAGACGAATGTGTGGAAGATCTGTATATAATAATGTTGAATGAAAATATAAGAAGTGAATGCGGTGCGAATGTAAGTGTTATGAACAAAATAATGAAAGGAACATAAAGATGGTTTGGACACACGAAAACAATAAATAAACAAAGAATAGTAAAAAAGTATATTAGGTGTATAACTTTGCTTCCGCCGTTTTGCAATAGATGGCAGTAGCGGTAAGTGGTAGTTGGAATAAATAGATCATAGATGTCATACAATAAGCTTAAGTATTTGTAAACGTAACGCCATCGAAATATTAGTCGATTTGTGTCTGCATCATAAAGTTATTCCCGATTAAACGTGTCAGCTTACGAGCCATATTCTCGTCATTTGCGGGAGGTTTTAATTTTATGCTTTAATATGAAGAAATCTGCGGCTGAGGCTCATCGAATGCTCTCAAATACCTATGGTGAGGCCGCTATTAGAGAAAGAACGTGCCGAGAGTGGTTTCAACGCTTCAAGAACGGTGATTTTAACGTCGAAGACCAGCATGGCGGTGGAAGAGAGAAGGTTTTCGAAGATGCAGAATTGGAGGCATTACTTGATCAAGACTCGTGTCAGAGGCAACAAGAATTGGCAGGATCATTGGGAGTGACGAAACCAGCCATTTCAAAACGCCTGAAAGTCATGGGAATGATTCAGAAACAAGGAAATTGGGTGACGTACGAGTTGAAGCCGAGAGATGTTGAACGGCGTTTGTGTGTTTGTGAACAGCTGCTTGCAAGGCAAAGACGGAAGGGATTTCTGCATCGCATTGTGACTGGGGACGAGAAATGGGTTCATTACGATAATCCCAAGCGCAGAAAATCATGGGGATATCCCGGCCATGCTTCCACGTCGACAGCCAAACCGAATATTCACAGTTCCAAGGTTATGCTCAGTATTTGGTGGGACCAGCTCGGGGTAGTGTATTATGAGTTGTTAAAACCGACTGAAACAATCACAGGCGATCGTTATCGAACGCAATTAATGGGTTTGAGCCGAGCATTGAAAGACAAACGGCCGCAATACAACGAGAGACATGATAAAGTGATTTTACAGCATGACAATGCTCGACCCTATGTTGCGAAAGTGGTCAAGACATACTTGGAAACTTTGAAATGGAAAGTCCTACCCCACCCGCCGTACTCTCCAGACATTGCTCCCTCGGACTATCACTTGTTTCGATCAATGGCACACGGCCTAGCTGACCAGCACTTCCGGTCTTATGAAGAAGTAAAAAATTGGATCGATTCGTGGATCGCTTCAAAAGATGACCAGTTTTTTCAACGCAGGATTCGTATGCTGCCCGAAAGATGGGAGAAAGTAGTGGCCAGCGATGGACAATACTTTGAATCATAAATGTATAGCCAGTTTTTTACGATAAAGCCTCAAATTTCGGAAAAAAACGGCAGAAGCAAAGTTATACACCTTATACGTTAACGATGTATATGGAACTAGAAATAGAAGAAGGCTGAGAAAAATGTGGCACGATCAATTAAATTAAATATTGAATGTCGGCCACATGAGGAGTCGGAGAAATCGATTTGCGTGCATGACACGAAGTATGAATCTTGAGGAAGCGAGAAAAGTGTAGCAGGCCAATCTTTCTGCCTATCCCTTCGGAGAGACGGCGTGATGATTAGTTAGTTTTTTTAAATGATACTAGATGTCTTTTTGACTTGTGTCACTTAAGAAATACTAATGTGATAAACAACAACAACAATAAACCATCATGCCTTTTCCCGTAGGGGTAGGCAGAGAGAATGGACTGCCACACTACTCTATCCTGGCACAACATTCTAGCTTCCTCCACATTCATACAGCGAGTTATACACGCATGTTGATTCTTCCGACTTCTAACATGACTAACTAACTAATTAACTAACCATCAGGTAGGCAGAGAGGATGGATCGCCACAATGCTCTGTCCTGACATACCTCGCGGGCTTCCTCTACATTCATACATCGTACCATGCACGCACATTGATTATTCTGACTTCGAATGTGACCGCCTTTTAGTAATTGATTAATTATCTAACATGACCAATCTTTAAATTTTTATTAATTTGGTCATGCCATGTTTTCCTCACTCTACCTCGACTCCGTACTCCATTTACCTCATTAACATATTTAACTAACTAACTAACTAACCATCACGCCGTCTCTCCGAAGGGGTAGGCAGAAAGAATGGACTGCCACACTTTTCTTTCCTGACATATTTCTGTCGCTTCCTCAACATTCATACATTGTGTCATGCACGCGCGTTGATTTCTCTGACTCCTAACATGGCTGACATTCAATATTTGATTTATTTGATCGTGCCACGTTTTCCTCGGTCTTCCTCTATTTCTGGTTCCATTTACATCATTAACATATAATTTTTTTACCATTCTTTCTTCATTCATTCTTTTAATATGTCCAAACCATCTTAATGATCCTTTCATTATTTTGTTCATGACACCATCATTCGCACCGCATCCACTTCTTATATTTTCATTCGACACTCTATCATACACAGAGTATCACACATTCGTCTAAGAGATCTCATTTCTACTGCATTTATTCTACTTTCATCCTTCTTTTGCCATTTCCATGCTTCGCTTCCATACATAAGGGTCGGTAGAAGAACACCATTGTGCACTGCCATTCTAGGTTTTTTGGATAGGTTACATATTTATGGTAACAAATATTATGTATTACCAAAATGATTCCATATCTGCGTCTGTAACCTGTGGAGACGACGTTTCCAAGTCAGATTTGTTCCCACAGAGGAAAATTTTGGCGTTCTCTGCATATGTAACAATCTCCAGCAGATGTTGGGACAAGACATGGAAAGATGCGGCATTATCGAGTGAAAACACGAGCACTGCGGCTTCGGCAAATTTGTAATAACTCGACGTGATGGAGGCCACTCTTTCCATTCCGCCAGTATCCCATAATTGGAGCTAAAAATATGTAATTAATTAATTACAAAATGTAGGCCAATGCCAAATACAATATATTGCACAAAACACTGAAAATAAATCATACATATCATAATTGTAAACAAAGAGATTTTTTAAATGAAAAAAATCTATGTTCATCAAATCAATCAGAAAAGAATATCGCGCGAATATTTTTATAAAAAAATTTAGCAATTTTTTTTTTTACTATTATTTCAATTGTGCATATTTTAGATAAAATCTAATGTTGTAACGTTTGCGTTTTCTTCATTATTAAGCGAAATATATTAAGTGCACGATAAACGTAATTAACACTTACCTTCATTTCTCTGCTACCCAAATTAAATATTTTCTCGTAGTGATCAAGGCCCAGAGTAGATTTTCTATCGGTAGCAGTCACAAACGTATTGTTTGTAAATCGTCTAAATAATGAACTTTTTCCGACACCAAATTCTCCGCATAAAATTACTTTCAACTCAGGAACCCTGGTAGATGCCATTTTAATACTAAAACGAGCTACTTTTCAATATATTTTTACAAAAAAACAGCACCCAAAATCCGTCTCGTGAAGTCGATTGTTTTAACTTTTTTTTGACATTTCATCACATCGTACTCTATGCTTTTGTTCTGTGCAAATATTAAGTAGACAACTTCAAACCAGTTGCGTTTCCTCGTTAAGCATATAATTCAACGAAGCCAATTTTTATAGTAAATAAAATTGTTGATCAATGAAACAAATAATATTGTATTGAACTGATAGATAAATGTTATATAGCTAGCAAAGCGAGAAAAAATGGTGCCTATTTAACGCAAACCAAATGTTTGATATAATATTGTTTTCTGGTACATTGAAACTAATAATAAAACAAATAATTATATGAAAGTACTACGAACAGAGAACTTTGTAGGCAGCCTTCTAATTGAATATGATTTTACTACTCATTACCTTATATTATAAAGAAAAAATAAACAATGATCATTGTTGGGAATCAATAGGAATTTAAATATATATCTGATAAATATTTTTTTTAAATGAAGCCATTAAGCGAAACAGTCGTATTTTTTAATGCTTATGCGGTAAAATATGAATGGGAAGATTAATCCCATACCCTAGATTAATATTTCGTACCAGCGCACATATGAGAAAAGGGGTACTATTTTTAACACTACGCCTAGAGACGAAAACCCTGCCATAACTCATACTCTTGTTTCTGAACATGTCTTTCCGTTAACCGTCGCGTTGCCATGTGGTCAATTGAGTTTCTACTGCCAATTTAAAGTTGATTTTCTTAAAACCTATGGACCCTAATATTATAAAAAAAATTGTAATCCTCCATTGAAGTGTTCTCAATATTTCGTAATAAAAAAAAAGCAAAAAATTACTTCCTTCATCCCAAAAAAAAATATTTTCTAAGACTGCCCTCACCTTCATTCGTGTTAAGGTATAATTTGTTTTGCTAATATTTACAACTTGACAAATCAAAAGTGACAAATACTTACTCGCTGTTTTGAACGTATTATAAATTATATGTTTGACCTTTTCATAGGTACGTAATAATACCGACTGTGGACAGAAACGCAGCACCCAACTTAATAATATCAGAACTGTGAAAATATTAACACTTTACCAAAAGGGACAAATATTAATACGTACTCGTTGTCTTGAACGTACTATACATTTTGCCTAGGTGCCTTTATCATACGTAAAATCTCGTAAAGTCTCGCCCCGCGGCGCGGCGGCCGCAAGACAAGTTTATACTTGGTGTCAGTCGCTCGTATGCTGTGACGCATTCCATATCAGAAATCGCATGGTTCCAGAAAAAAATTAATAATGATATGTTTTTCAAATAATCCATGTATGTTATAGATATCGATCTATTCTAATGAAATTCCCTACAAGATGACATAAATTAAATTTTGATTCATCGAGTCATATGCTTGATATTTAGATAAAGTTAGCGGTAAACTGAATTTACCACATGGGAGCGAGCGTTTTGTGTTGAACACGGTGCGTTAAGGGTTAATATGTCTAAACCGCGTCCTATCTTACCTCAGCAAGCCTGGCAATACGCAAAAGCTCGCACACTTAGTTTATTATTTAAAATACATACTAACGCCAAGAGTAATCAATGATATTAGATTTTATTTGACAGTCTCCAATATGAGTCGAAAACAATTTAATATTATGAAGAAGAAATCTGTTTTTTTTTTCAGGCTTGAACCCAAGTCCCCTGGATCAGGAGTCAAGCATTCTATCCCCTAGACCAGTTCCCAATTTTTTTTGTCCCGTGGACCCCAAATATTGTTTTTTTCACAAATTCACCTAAAAAAATTGTGACAAATTTTTACTCTTATGGAAGTTGCGTAGTAAATTATAAAGGATATTTTTCGTTGGCGACCCTTTTTTTAGCTCAACAGCGACTTCCGGTTAGTAGAATTCGGCAGCGACCAATTTTTTTAGCTCATTCGAAAAATCGGACATTCGATTTTACCAAAAAAAAAGGTCGTCGCCGATTTCAACCGGCTGATTTTCGCGAATGAGCTAAAAAAAGGGTCGACAACAAAAAATATCTCCCCTGACGTTGTTCAGGGACCCCCAAATCAATTCTAATTTTCCGCGGACCCACTGAAAGATCCCAGGGACCCCTGGGAAAATAAATCGTTTACCCTGAAATAAATCGTTTACCGAATCTGTTACTTTAATTTCCTTGGACACACTGATCAACCCCTAACAATGAATCTACTACTAAATATCTTCTTCCTCTTCAACTTGTAGACTTCTTCTTCTTCTTCAAATGCCCTGTCGGGTCCCCCCAACGTTGGTGATCACCTCGGTGAACCTGTCCCTGTCCTGCGCCGCCTAATAACAGACTTAAGAGTCTGTTATTATAATTTCCTTGGACGTTGCGTATTATAGGTTTTTCCTCGTGTGATGCTAAACTCTAGCTATTTCTCCATCGTTTTGGAAATATCCTTGGTGGACGCCTTCCATCTCATATTCCATGAAAATCCATGTATGGAATTCTTGTGGGATTCATTTTCTGGGCATGTTGGTATCAATCCGTCGACTGTGTCGCCCCCACTGACCATATCTTGAACCTCGCAGACCTCTCGGTTTTTTAGATATATAAATAATTAGATCATCATAAATTGTAATCGATTAGATTAATTTATCAATGACAATAGTTTTATTAGCTATTACTATTTTTTTGTCAAAGGCTAAAAATAGAATACAGTTCTTATGGTTGGGTATGAGCAATTTCAATGATACATGTGGAAAATTAATTGTAATAACTTATAGAATTGTGTATTTCAATGTTTTTAACAAATGTAAATTGTTTGCAATTTAAAATATATGTTTAAAACTTACTAACAACCATCAAGAAGATGTAGGCGAAAAGAATGTCAATCTCTTCTCAAAATTCATACATCGTGTCATGAGCGCACGTTGATTTCTCCGACTCGTCATATTGCCGATAATAAATTGATTTTATTAATTATGTTCCAAAAAAAGGACACCACATTCGAAGTCAGAAAAATCACCGAGTGTGCATGTTACGATGTATGAATGGGGAGGAAGCTACAAAGATATGTCAGGACAGAATGGTATGGCGGTCCAGCCTCTCTGCCTACCCTTCTGGGGAAACGGCGTGATGGTTAGTTAGTTAGTTACTAACTCTTCACACTACAAGAACGATCATACGTACAAATTATAATATTTTGAAAATTCAATTTACTACCAGGGAGCGGGTATTTCACATTTCCTATTGAAATTCATTTTCAATTAATGCAGCCTCCGGTAATATCGTTCTTCCGACTTAATCTAGGTTATGAAAAGTCGTACATGGTTACAAAATGCCCTACTATTTTTCAATATCCTTGAAAATAATGAATGTAGAAACGCACAGTATACTTTATTGTTGTCGTTGACAGTTCCGAAGAAGAAAGTGACTGTATCTATGGAATGTTTTTGTTATTGCGGTGGGAACAGTTGACGTTTTTTGGCGTCCTTTTTTCAGAACATTAATTAATAAAATTTGTGTATTGGAGAGGAAAACAAAAGATAATTTAAATATCTTTAGTCGTATGGATATTCAGTCCCCCCATTTGGCTGCGGCATTATTAGCGGTTCCAGCAATGCAGCGGGTTGAAACCGTGCCGGTCACCAGCGCGGCCGAAGTGGTCGCCCCACTTGCTATGAATCCACCCCCCTGCCCGACTCCCGAGAAGATAGCGCCGGCACCTACTCCAGTTAACGATGAAGAGGAAAAAGAAGAAATGGCTAGTCACGATGAGTTCAGCGACGAGGTACGGTTCTTTCATATAATTTAAATAGCACACTAAAAAATATTTCCAAAAATTCGATAAGAATTTGAATATTTACACCTGGAATTTTACATACATGTTTAATTACTACCTTTAAAGGATAAGTAAATGTAAAATTATTGTTTTATTCCCTTATTTAGAATACATTTATTTATTCGTTAATATTATTCATATTTAGGTTACAGTTATTCAGAAATTGGTAATTTTATTCCAAATTTGAAATTATTGTTTCATAAGTTCTGAATGTTCTTACTTGCGCAATTGATCAAATTAACCTAATAGTGAAGTAAAGAGCCGGTTAAAGAAGGATGAAAGGATAAATGCGATGGAAATTAGATATCCCAGACGAATGTCTGATGGAGTGCCAAATGCAGATGTATGAAGGGAATGCAGTGCGGATGAATATAATAATTGTAATTAATAATAATATAAGAATTGGAGCTAGAAATTGAAGAAGACTGAGAAAAATGTGGCATGATCAAATCATTCAAACTCTTCGCAGAAACTGTGTGATGTTAGTTAACCTAACAGTTATACTACTAACCTGATTGTTATAGTAAGGGGTATATGTATTTGAATAATTTGCCCCCCTGATATACAAATGTTTGGCCAGTCAGTCCCTTGGACTAACACAACTACACATACCTTGGAGTCACATTGGACTCCAAGCTAACTTGGGAAGCACATATCTCAAATAAAGTCATGTCCGCGTCACGAGACATTGGTACTCTCCTTCCCATGTTAGGAAAAAACAGCTCTCTAAACACCGAAAATAAACTCCTGATTTATAAATCTCTAATTAGACCCATAATCACCTATGTAGCCCCCATCTGGAGTCACACAGTTCAGTAAACTTCAAATCCTGCAAAACAAGGTCATCCGGCTTGCGCTGGGTGCTTCCATTTGGACCAGGATTACACAACTTCACCTAGAGGCGGGTCTCCCCACTCTAGACTAACACATCCACACATTGGCCGAGCATTTCTTTCAGGGGGTCGCCACACACCCAAACCCCTCTATACAAGAAACCTCTAACTACACCCCCGACATTCACTACCGTCACAAGTGCCCAAAACACATTCTCCTTCAGGGACCACACCTCGCAGTCACTTCCCTCTTTCCCACCAGAACCCCTCCCAATCATCACCCCCCCAGATCCACCTTAGACGTATAAAAAAAACGTATAAATAATGTACTATAAATATTTAATGTCCTCCTAATCCTTCCCTCATTACCCCATCCTACATAACATATCCTCATTCCCAACAAAGTCACTTCCAACAGGTGGGGGAGCAATAGCCTTCGGGCTGATACTCCCGAAAGACGAGATCATAGATAGATTGAATAATTAATTTCAAAATGCGTTTGTTCCAAATTTATTATGTCGTTTATTCTAAAATATTTTATTTGCTTAAGTTTTTATTCTTTGTTTGAAAATTAAATAATTAAGTACTTTATGATAATTTGTTTTTAACTTTCAAAGTGGATAATTTCTAGGAATCTCAAGCGGGAAATAAAGCTAATACACCTGGACGAAGTGTCACTTTACAGATGTTATTGGACGCCAAGATTCTACAGCCGGGAGATGCAGCCATGACCATTGAATACCTGGTGTGTACACGTCATAATATAATTAATATATGGTTGAACTTGGTTATTACCATGGAGATGGGACCAACTAATTTTGCTTGTTATTATTAGCATCACCCATATCAGAGAATATGTATTTTTAAATACCTCTCAGTTTAGGTCGTAAGACCTGTTTGTGATGGCGAGTTGTCCTGGGATGATGATGCCCAGCCATCTCTCCATCTTTTTTGCGGTCTCCTAAGAGGAACAAGAAGAATAATACCCATCACATGAAGACATGAAGTATCTGTTCCCTCGTTTCACCCGAGATCGCGCTATTTCTGTGATCGTTAATCGATCGATAAGGATTTAATTTTTTTTGTTCATGGCAGCTTAAAAAATTAATAATTTTTGAACATGACACCCAATCAAAAAAAGCCTACGTCACATTGTAGATAATATTATGGAAAATAATTGTTGTAAATTTTAACCAATTCGGCTTAGTAAATCGAAAGATATCGTGTACACCGTTTTTAAAAAGTAGTTTCTAGAAAAATGCAATAGAAAAAAAGCAGGACATCAGCGTCTTTAAACCAAATATTTTTTTAAATTACTTTAGTCTGCGATTCCTGAACTGTACATGAGGTCTTCTATCGTTGTTGTGATGTCCTCTGATTCCTTTTGATCTCCTCTGATTTTTTGCAAATTTCAGGGTGGCGTAACCCCTTAAATGTATTTATATTTGTTATGTCTATTTGGAAAATAAAGAATTTGAATATGCCTTTTTTTGCCAAGGGCTCTCTGTCTTGCGCAGTCCAGAATAACTCCCTCGCGCACTCCTTCATGCACCTCATTTCAGTCCAGCCTCTTATGTTGGATGATATATAGTTTTTACTTGACACAAAGTTGATTATTTTAGGGTCAAAGATTTGTTGGAGATCTGCAGGCCGATGGTAAAATAAAGTCTCATGAAACAGAGACCATATTTTGTTCCCCCTCCGCTTGGGCCATCCACTGCAAGAGGATCATTAACCCGGATAAGAAGTCAGGCTGCGGTTGGGCATCCGTCAAGTATAAGGGCAAGAAGCTGGATGCCTACAAGGCAGCTTGGCTGAGGAAAGTACAGCTGCAGAGGGATTCAACCCCTACTGATGGTAAGTTCTATAAATATATCTTATCTTTAATGTGTATATTTCTTCCGTGACAGATCCCCCTTAAGCGATCACTGCGGGGAATGCTGTGATCGCTTAAGGCCAGAGTGATTTTCTGGGAAGTTTTACTGGAGTGGTTTTCCCGTTGCCTTCTCCCCTTAGCTGATGGGTCTTGGTTTTGTAGTGCTGAACATATGCTATACGTCCTCTCCTTGTCTGTTATGACCTCGATGGTAAGGTCAATGATCACATTGCCTGGGATTCGTCAGGGAGTTGGACGAATTAATAGTCTTGCTGTTGTCATGCTAGGTGGCATTATATAGGTACATACTTTCCAGCAGGGTATGTTCCACCTGTGGCACTTACAGTCATTTGAGAATAAATATTTGATGGGGTTAATGAATGATAGATTCAAATGAATGCGAACATGTTCTTTTTGTTTAATAATTATTTGATTGGTGCTTATACAAGTGAGACAGAATTTACAAGAAGTGTTTGTTCTACAGCACTCACACTTATGTCTACTTTATTGCCTTTATTAATAATAGGCTAAGTTTTAAAGCGCCATTTTCGTGATGTAATTACCTCAAGGGTGCTGCAATATGTATTATAATTGTAAGACGTGTTTTAAATCTAAAAATGAACACTGCATCTGATATTCGAGGTAATTTTTTTGATATAAACAGCGCGTTATAAATCATTCAGTTTGTTATTATAATTATTTACTTTCAGCTGTTAATTATATTAAATTATTTTTACTATTATTAGATGTAAATTTAACTAAAAAAATCCAGTCTTTTTAATACTTATGTAACTTATTGGGAACAGAAGATGGCAGCGAGCTGCTGAAACCGGTCGAAGATGAAAATTAATAAGTAGATTTTACACTAAAAATAAAACAGAAAAATTCTTAAAAAAAAATTTTTTTTTTCATTATTTACAATGAACTTCTACTAAGAAATTTCAATCAACAACATCAACAATTTTAAGTAGATTATGTTGATAATTTTTTTTATATCAAAAAAAGCCTTTTAATTTATTACGGTTTTAAATAATCGAACTAAAAATTGTTGTAAAAAGGTTAAAAATGATTGCATGTATAAAATAAATATATTTTAACTTTTTTCTTTAGATGAGGTTGAAAATGAAGTTGAACAGCTCCCAGAACCCCCGCCTCAACGTGTTGTTGTGAAACACAATACCGTCCCCAACAGAATGATGCAGCAGTAAGAACTTTTTGCTTAACTCTTGCAAATGTTACTTTTATTTATCATTGAATAAATCAAGAGAATTTACATTTCACATTACCTGTTTCACATTACAAAATAATGAAAGGATCATTAAGATGGTTTGGACATATTGAAAGAATGAATGAAGAAAGAATGGTAAAAAAATTATATGTTAATGATGTAAATGGAACCAGAAATAGAGGAAGACCGAGGAAAACGTGGCACGATCAAATAAATCAAATGTTGAATGTCGGCCATGTGAGGAGTCAGAGAAATCGACGCGCGTGCATGATACGATGTATGAATGTTGAGGAAGCGAGAGAAATATGTCAGGAAAGAAAAGTGTGGCAGTCCATTCTTTCTGCCGACCCCTTCGGGGAGACGGCGTGATGGTTAGTTAGTTAGTTACATTACCTGTTATGATATATTGTAAATGTTCCATTTTAGTGACTCAAACACTCTGGTGGAAGCAGTTTCGTTTGCCTCAATCGGAAAAGTCCAACCTTTTCTTGTGTCTATTGGCACAAATGCTTGCTTTATTCTGGATTTGCACTGTCATCTTACCATGTCGGAGGTTTGCGGATATTTGGGAGGTACCTGGGATGTCAATACACACAGTAAGTCAGAAATCGTAGTTTCGAGGTGTAATTAAATGCAATAATTTATTTATTTCATTTATTGTTTCTTGAACGATGATATAAAACTCCATATTAAATATGTAATTAATACTAATGAAACTATCTATACTTTCGTAAGAAGCACTTATCATGCATTATTAAAAATAAATTTAAAACACTTTTATATTTTGTTTTTACTTTATTTGTTTTAATTAACAAATCGGTTTCGCTCCCGCCGGTGTGTTTTAATTATTTTTTTAAAACATCTGTTTTCTAGAAGTTTTATTATACTTTATGGAAATGACATGTTTCTGCAATTATCAAGGAGAAACGTATCATTCCCATAAAATATAATAAAACTTCTAAAAATTTGAAAATTTTATTCCTATTAACTATTTATTAAATTTTCGCTATTATATTTTTTGATTTATTTCACCACAGGTCCTTTTGTGCTTGGGTCACATTTATAATTTCTCAAATATTCCCAGATTATGCCAAAATTTTGACTACCAGTGACATCTATTGGTTTACACAAATTAAATAATTTATTGGCTAGTTACATGTTTTACAAATTGAAAGAATTATTTAAAATTAATTAAACTGTATTTTTGTGTATTTGGTATACAACCACTTTATTTTTGAGAATGAGGGCCTACCGGTTTGGCTCTATGCGAGCTTCCTCAGGGAAATACATACTAAACATTAAATATCGAAATACAAATTACATTAAGGGGTTGCTGCTCATTTAGAAAGAGAGGGGGGATGTACATAATTAGCTATTAAGTGCAGAGGGGGGGGGGGAGGGGCAAGCTTAGGGATTATCACCGGGTGATTGGAAACATATTTAAGATAGGAAAGTTATTTACTTGTTTATAATTGGGGCGTTTGAATTTAATGCCTTTTTAATTTCAATGGCCTCAAGGTTGTTTAATCTGAGCCCCAATGTTTCTTTACGTATGAATTTGGCCCGCGTTTGCTTATTAAAGCTATGGTCCTCTATCGGATGGTTTGCGAATTCTGAGAATCCATTGCTACGAAGACATCTCATGTGTTCAGCAACCCGAAGATTTAAATTGCGTGTTGTTTACCCTATGTAGAACGAGGGACAATCTGAATCCCTTAATGTAATTTGTATCGTGATATTTAATTTTTAGTATGTATAAAGCCCCGAGGAAGCTCGCATAGAGCCAAACCGGTAGGCCCTCATTCTTAAAAATAAAGTGGTTGTATACCAAATACATAAAATTAATTAATTTTAAATATTTCCAACCACCAAGTAATAGCTTCTTATTAAAGTGAAAGAATTATGTTTAGTAAATGTCATTAATAACTTACTACTTAAATTTTCAATTTCAATTTATTTTTTAAATCATAAACATTATAGTATATAACCAAAGCGCTTATGATTATAGTAATGAGACTGGTAGGATACAAAAACAACAAAAAAACTATTTTAAACAGTAAATACAATTATGAAATTTAAAAATAGACAAAAACACAAAAAAAAAAAACACAAGATAATTAAAAAATAAAGACCATTAAAGTAATTAAAAACAATAAGAAGAACAACACATTATTTAGGAGATAGATGTTTTCTGAGGGTAGCCTCACTACCGTGGAAGATGTCCACATCCGAAGAGATGCGGTTTAGAAGGATTATTGCCCTGACCACGGGCATAACCTTAGGTAAATTGGTTCTACATAGTGGCAGGTGAAATAATCTGTGTTGCCTTTGTCGCAGATAATTGTCAGGGACAAACAAAGTCAAGTCATTCAAAATATCCAAGTTATGTATTCGACCACGAATCAGTTGCAAAAAATGAACACCCAAATGGATAGTTCGTCTAATTTCCAATGACTGGTAGTCCAGCATACCCAGCAAGAAATCAGTTGGGTACAGCCAGGGGTAATAACCGTTATCTTTGAGGTACAAAAAACGTAAGAACTTTTTTTGTACCTTTTCAATCAACAGGCAATATTTAGTTTCATGTGAGAGGTTAAAAACCTCAACCTTGCTATCAAAGATCATTTTATAAAATTAGGCATTTTACGTGTTTTTTTCTACACCTTTTAATTGAGAATTGATTTGTGCCTAGATTTGGCCATCACACACGCCTTCCCATGTCTGACGTGCCGGGGGGACCCGAGCCCGCGTGTGCTGGTAGAGGCCGGTGTCTGCGCAGCCATGGAGGCGGCCGGCCTCTCGCTCGTTGGCTGGTATCATTCCCACCCCGTGAATCCCGCCATGCCCAGCTTGCGTGATTGTGACAGCCAACTGGAATACCAGATTAAAAAAAGAGGACCATCTGATCTCACTTACACACCCTGCATCGGCATCATCTGCTGTGAGTGAATGAACTCATTTCTTAATTTTATTTTTTCAACTTATTGAATGCTCATAATATTTTTAACAGTAAGAACTAATAAATTATATTAAATAATAATAATACATGATGATAATATAAAAAATTGTAATTTAGAAAAAACATACATTTGAATGATGATTTGGGAGATGCCTATTGGTGGCGATGAGGTTCGCAACCCATCACACGGCGTCTCCCGTGGGGCGAAAAGAGAAGGATGGAATGCCGCATCGGTTAAAATGTGACAGTCCATTCTTTCTGCCTACCCTTTCGGGGAGACGGCGTGATGGTTAGTTAATTAGTTAGTTATGAAAGTGTTCTTAAATATGCGTACATATTTATATATGTACGAGGTCTGTTCAAAAAGTATCGCGAATTTTGAATTTCCGCTGGCTACGTATATTTGATTTTTGATTTTTTTGTAGCGTTATGTTGGTACTCATGTCCCTTACTTATGCTGACAAGGTCGGCCATTTTGAATGTTTAGTTAATTTTTGACAGCTGTTTTGTTTGGATGTGTTTTGGCTCGTCTTCGATTTTTGCCTATTCCAAAAAATGGATCAAAGAATCTGTATCAAATTTTGTGTGAAAAACAAAATAAAGTGCGCGGACGCATTTCGAATGTTGACTGTGGCATATGGTGAAGCTACCTTGGACCAAAGCAACGCTTATCGGTGGTACAAAATGTTCTCAGAGGGCCGAGAAGATATGAACGACGAAGAGCGTGCCGGACGCCCGAGCACGTCAACAACAGACGAAAACATTGATGAAGTGAAGAAAATAGTATTAGCCAATCGTCGAATCACCGTTAGAGAAGTTGCTGAGGACCTAAACATATCGATTGGCTCGTGCTATTCGATTTTAACCAATGATTTGGGCATGAGTCGGGTCGCCGCGAAATTCGTGCCAAAATTGCTCAATTTCGACCAAAAACAGCATCGCGTTAACATTGCTCAGGAGATGTTGGACTCGGTCCGTGACGACCCAAATGTGCTCCAGAGGGTCATAACCGGTGACGAATCATGGGTTTATGGTTATGACGTGGAAACCAAAGCTCAATCATCCCAATGGAAGCTGCCGCATGAGCCAAGACCAAAAAAAGCGCGCCAAGTTCGGTCGAACGTGAAGGTTTTGCTCAGTTTTCTTCGATTGCAGGGGCGTGGTGCATCATGAGTTCTTGCCACAGGGTAGTACGGTCAATAAGGAATATTACCTGCAAGTTATGCGCAATTTGCGCGAAGCAATCCGCCAGAAACGCTCGGATTTGTGGAAGAACAAAAACTGGCTTTTGCACCATGATAACGCCCCTGCTCACACATCGTTGCTAGTGCGCGAATATTTGGCCAAAAACAACACAGTAATGGTGCCGCAGCCACCGTATTCCCCAGACCTGGCCCCCTGTGACTTTTTCCTGTTTCCAAAACTGAAGAGGCCCATGAAAGGACGACGCTACGCCACGATTGAGGAGATAAAGACGGCATCGAAGGAGGAGCTGAACAAGATCACAAAAATGATTTTTTTAAGTGCTTCGAGGATTGGAAAAAACGTTGGCATAAATGTATTATATCCGAGGGGAATTACTTTGAAGGGGACAAAATAGATATTCATGAATAAATAAATACTTTTTGAAAAAATATAAAATTCGCGATACTTTTTGAACAGACCTCGTAAACTGTTTAAATGTAGGATATTTTTAAGTCATTTTTGTGATACATTCATACACTCTCTGTGGTAATGTGTGGGCAAACTTACCCATAGCCAATGTGTTAACCCTTATTGAATGTTAGCTTTTATGTATGTTATTCTATCAATATTTCATTTCAAAAAGGCACTCTGTATCTTAATCGCTGCATTAGTAATATTCAACTGATAAAGTAATTACACGCAGACTCCATAAACACCAAGATTCAACATGATTCATCATGTCACCTCACATGTGCCGCAGCGACAAAGTTCTGTTATCACGTCGGTAGTCACTTACGTCCGTTAAGGGTTAATAAATATTGAAAGGAAGTGTCTTGAAAATACAATGTTTTATAATATGTATTCAAATGTAAAGTGAATATGAATATAAAAGGATATAAATCCGACCCTTATGTATGGAAGCGAAGCATGGAACTGGCAAAAGAAGGATGAAAGTAAAATAAATGCAGTTGAAATGAGATCTCTTAGAAGAATGTGTGGATACTCTGTGTATGATAGAGTGCTGAATGAAAATATAAGAAGTGAATGCGGTGCGAATGATAGTGTCATGAACAAAATAATGAAAGGATCATTAAGATGGTTTGGACATATTGAAAGAATGAATGAAGAAAGAATGGTAAAAAAATTATATGTTAATGATGTAAATGGAACCAGAAATAGAGGAAGACCGAGGAAAACGTGGCACCATCAAATAAATCAAATATTGAATGTCGGCCATGTGAGGAGTCAGAGATATCGACGCGCGTGCATGACACGATGTATGAATGTTGAGGAAGCGAGAGAAATATGTCAGGAAAGAAAAGTGTGGCAGTCCATTCTTTCTGCCTACCCCTTCGGGGAGACGGCGTGATGGTTAGTTAGTTAGTTAGTTAGGATATAAATGTGTTATGTATATATATATTTTTCATTAATTGAAATATAAATTAATAATTACGTTGTTTTTCTAATAGTGTTGGCCACAATTTGTTTAAAAAATTTACCGGCACAGCTAAGAGCGAAAATCTTTTAATTTAAATTTTTAATATATTCATCACTCAAGTCACCATTATGGGACACTGTAAAATTAAAACCAGACCATTTTTTTTAAATTTAAACCAAACATAAATTAAGATTTTGATAAAAAATAATATCATTTATGATCTTGTAATCAAAGCCGTGAATATAAAAGTATTTTGTTTTTACAGAAAACAATGTAAAAAATATTAACTAAATTTCGCTTTAATGTTATTTATAAGTGGTACTAATTTTATAATTTTTTTCAGCACCTTATAATCCAGAGAGTCCTGTTTTGGAATCTTCCCTAACATGCTACTGGGTGTCGCCCCCTCCAGAGCAACGGCCCACAGAGTACCCTCGCCCACTGCTGATGCAGTATGCCGTTGTCCATGACTCCCACTTGGCCCCGCAGGCCATGGAACAAATAAGCAAAAGCATCAAGTACTACTCCTCCATGATGGATGAGAAAGCAATCAAGTTTACAACTCAGTACAAATTGGACACAATGTTTTTGGACAAGTTGAAGTGTACTCTTGCCGCCAAGTTTCCTAGGGAACAGAGCGACGGTCTTCTATGGAGCTTCATTAAAGACGCTCTCGGATGTTCCTCTGAAGGAGACGATAAGATGGATCTTGATGCCCTGCTCGCTGTGTCACAACCAATACCCGTTTCTAAAACACAATCTAGTTTGATCCCCAACATTCCCTCTGTTAGTGCTCTCCAGCAGATGGTCAGTTTACCTGCGGGTATTCCACCCATCTCTCTTCCTTCAAGTGTATTTGGATCATTGGGAAGTGGCAAATTTGAATTACCTACTCATTTAAATATTCCTATACCCCCTAGCTCCAGTAAATCTAAGAGTTCCTCTAATAGTCTTGGTAATAGTCTTGGATTACCTTCCGGTTTGGACGTTCTCACGGGAATGTCGTTGGGTCTGGGTCCGGCCACTAGTGTGTCCTTAGGAATGCCCCCGGGCTACGACGCTCTCACAGCTAATAGTTTGCTAGCTAACTTGCCTCAAGGTATATCCACAAGCCTAGCCGCTACTTTAACAGGTACCAAGTTACCTACTCCATCCGATCTTAGTTCATACTCTAGTTTATTATCATCGCGGATGAGTTCAGCAGATAAAACATCATCGGTTAATACTCCATCTTCCAGCGTGTCTACGTCTTCATTAGCAACAAGTTTGGCAACTTCCCTACCTCCCAGTTTATCTTCCAATTTAATGTTAAGTTCTGCAGAGATTGCAAATGCTTTGTTTTTAAGTGGAAAATTCCCTAGCACAAGTGCTCTACTCGGTATCCCGGATCCCATGTCTCAGAGCATTCTAGATGCCAATAATATGTACCTCTCTCCTTCCCTGTTGAAGATGCAGGATACATTAAATTTATTGAAACCTTTATCCACCAGCAGTCCGCTGTTGAGTAAGAATAATTCGGAGCAAAGTCTCTATCTCAAAAGCACTCAAGATTTAATGAAATCAGCTAAAGAATTCTTACCTCCAGATGTCAATATATCTGCGATGAAGGGCGTGGGTAAGTTTGACTTTTCTCTGTCTCCTGAGCTCAGTATAACTAAACAGCCAGATCTATCCATTTCTACAGTTCCGAAATTACCTAAACTCTCCGATTACACTTCAGATTTCAGCATGTCTGTACCGAAATCGGGTGAATCCTTCCTCAACCAGATGCTAGAATTAACAAAAAAAGCGGGCAAAGCTGACTTTTCTAGGGATAGTTCTCCCCCACCTGCCAAGATTCCGAAAATGGATGATTTCAATTCGTCTCTGAATTTGTCAATGTCTTCCGCGATCAACTTATCTTCACATTCAAACATTTCTGATACGATAGCGCAGGTAGCCATGGGGAATGTTTCAGCTTCAAAAGATAATGAAAATAATGACAACGACGAGTCTGAAGTTCATAACTTGTCCATGAGCGCAAACTCCAACAGGGACTTGCTGGAAGATCACATTTCACCTCAGCCCGAACAAGTTTCCGCTTAATTTATTTTTTCTTAAACATCTATAGATGAATGACACTGATTCCGCCTTACATTATAAGTTTGAAATGCTAGTCTAAATTTTGAAACCTTTTAAAAATTGGTTGATTTATTACAGTTACTTAAATAATTTATTTTTATTATTATTTTTTTAAATATTAGTCACACTTCATTTTGCATTCCTTAACCCTTAGACAGCTAAGCAAAAGTTACTTTATCTGTAATCACTGCATTGTACATTTTTTGTTGACGCATTTTGAATTAAATGTCACTTTTTAAATGATATTTTGTTACAAAATAAATCATAGCAATAATTGATTATTTCAGTATCTTCTTTGAATATCAAAGAATTGATAAACACACACTCGAGATACTGATGCATACGACTTATTAATCTGACTAAAGTCAGTAGCCGCGGGCAAAGAGTTAAATACTTACTATGTATTAGTAAATTTGTTTAACACGACTTCGTTACTTGTATATAATTTGATAATAATACTTTTCATTATAGTGCACAGTGCCATTTGTACATATACTATTTTTATTGCCAGTTCTAAAATAAATATTCAAACTTAAGTTGTAGTTCAATCCATTTAATGATGTGGCAACACTAAATGTAATTTTTTTATTGGCCCTATTCAGGTGTGTATGTTTATACGCATTATTAAAGGGAGGAGTACAGAACTCATTGTTTACTTATTGTGTGGTTTAATCCATGTTGGTATGCATTCATAGTTGTGAATTGAATAATCATAGCTTTTAGCTACGTAAATATATGTAAAAACTGTTTTTATAAATTTTAAGTATTATACTATTTTTTTCTTATATACAGTGAAACCCCTATTTTTAATGTGACTGATAAAAACGTATGTGTAGGGAAAATGTAAATGTAGATCGAAAAATAAAATAAAAATTAAATCGTGTAGATTAGTTCGCAAAACGCATCCAAAAATGTAAACAAAACTGATGAAAATATTGTAATTAACTTAACGAATAAAACAAAATGTAAAAACTGCATGTAAATGATGATCGCGAATAATGTTAAGAAGAACAAAGCGTTACAAATCGAGTTGAAAATCAATTGACAGATGCCGAATGTCGGCCAATCACCATGTTGGGCGCCGTATGTCGGCCAATCACCACGTTACGTGCCGTATGACGACCAATCACAACGTCGCTCGTCAACCAATCATGCGTCTACTGCGAAGATGTAAAAGCTTGTAAAAAATAAAAGCGTCTAAAATGTAAAAGCTTGTAAAAAATGTACTATATCGGGATAGAAAAAAAATAAAACTCAATTGTCGGGAAAACGTTAAATACGGGGACGTAAAATCCGGGTTTCACTGTATATCAATGACATATTTGGGCAGATTTTAATTTTTTAAAAGATTAGAACCTCATTCAATCCTCGTCATTTGTAATATTTTGTTCATAAGAAAAAAAAAGTTGTAAATGTAATATTTTTAAATCTGGTTTATTTTGAATATGTTAAACTGGGTCTCTTCTCACAAAAATAAATACATTGTATGACAACGCCATTGATTTATGTGTATTTAAGTTCAAACGACATTTTAAAATATTAAATTTGTTTACAAGTAAATTAAATTGTATTTACTTAAAAAATTTGTAGTTGTGAAATTTATACAGTATTTTTTGAATGATGTTTATATAATTCTTTTCAAAAAGCCAACAAAAATATATTTTTAGACATGTAAAGTTTAAAAATAAAATCTTTGATAGTCAGTTTCATGTTTCATGGTCATTGTCATTCTGGTCATATGTACTTGATTTAAATGCTATAAGAATGATAACATGCCTTAATTTCTTTGTTCATAATTATGAATTTGCAGTACTTATCACCTGTGTTTTTGTTGATTATTTTTGTACTCGATCCAACTTCGTATATTATTCTGCTGCAATGCTGTTTTTTTGTGTTCTAATTCTGTATTCGAAATCGTAGCAGTGTTTCTAAAGTCCTTTTAAAGCTGCTTCTTAAAGTTGTGTATTGACTTCTTGCCTTCTTCATAAACCGGGTCGAGGTTTTCGAATGAAAGTTCAGAAGGTGCTGTATTTTGAGAATCTTTTGAACATTGCTATATCAATTGGCATGCCATTGTCGATATATTGTTTGGTCAATTTATTGCACATCTGGCCTCTAATCTTCTGGTCTTAGTAGCAGTGTACACTGCCAATGTTGCAAAAGTTCTTCGTAGCAGCGTTAACACTTTAGTCACCGTGTACGCCTATTTTTACTATGCGTTATCAACCCCATACGCCACTTTGGCATCCTTGGCAATACGCAACGTTGCTTACAAAAAATAAATTATGTAATATTTACGCTTTGAAAATTGCATGCGGATGAGCGTTGTCTTGATGAAAATGGACTCCATTTGTCAGTATGCTTGTCTATAGTTGTCTTGCTGACATCTGGGATCATGTCGCTAAGCTCCCGAACCGTCAGTCTTCGATCTGCCAGCATTGCCGCTTCCACTTTCGCAATCGTTTCATCACTGATCGATGGCCGTCCGGACCACTGTTCGTCATGGACGTCTGTGCACCCTTCTTTGAATTCTTTGTACCACTTGCGCACCATTTGAACACTCAGCACGTTTCTCCATACACTTCTGTCAGTTGAGAATGAATTTCCGTCGCCGAATGGCCTTTGGCACACAAAAAACGAATCACGGAGCGTACTTCTCGCCTCGCGGGCGATGCGATCGGGAGCTCCATTCTTTATGGCTGCCAAATTGACACTGAGCATCGCAGCGAGTTCGGCTGGGTGGGGATGTAGAGGGGGAAGACCAAGCTACGATCCAGTGTTGCCGGATCGCACGTAACAGCGATCCGCGCGCCCGTGGTAACTTATTTTACGGACAACCCTCGTATCTTTACTATTATCTATAATGTAAGATTTACTTAACTCTGTATCTAGGTTGCTATGTATATTGAATTGGAATCTTGGGTCTTAATTGTCTAAAATGATTTCTGGATATGACTTTCCGCATTATAAGCAAATTGAAAATGAGTTTCTAGTACAAGCAATATTTTTTTTTAGTAATTGTAATCTGGTGTATTATAAGATTTTAATACAAGGTAAAATGTTTAATACTTATATAATCAAATAATGTGTAATAATCAATTTGAATCACACTTTGATTGATGAAATGAGCCAGGACAACAGAGCCAGGACAACAGTTAAATACATATTAAAATATGTTGCTTGAATTTTTTTAACTCAACCGCCATATTTATACACTTTTAAGCAGCAGATCAAAATTGTATGAAGGAGTGAAAACTTATACATGAAAACAAGAAATGGTTTTTGAGACTGTCCACGAATTACCCTGAGATGCGAAAATTGTGTAATTTGCAATGACATAATTGTGAATAAAGCACTTTAGATATTTTTCTTTAAATTATTTAGTTTTGATAACAAAATCAGTACTATTAACTGGTACATCTTATATAATTAAAATATACATTTAAAAAAAATGTTTTATCCTTAATGTTATTGTAATATTTATTAAACATTTATTTCTAGTTAGAAATATTGCATTAGGGCCAGTTTAAAATTTGATAATTTTTATTTTGTGTGTAGAAGGTGGATTTTATAAAATTACTCTTTATGGCACTCAAATATTTAGATAATTTATTTCAATTGACTCCCATGTGTACCTATTATTTAATCTATTATAATAACATTTAATTTTACTTGAATGACTTATTATTTTATAAGACTTTATATGTTAGTATAATTCTAATAAAAATAATAATGAACGTATATCCATGTATTTATTTCATCATAATTTTAGATTCTACTGACTCTTATGTATGGAAGCGAAGCATGGAACTGGCAAAAGAAGGATGAAAGTAGAATAAATGCAGTAGAAATGAGATCTCTTAGACAAATGTGTGCATACTCTGTGTATGATACAGTGTCGAATGAAAATATAAGAAGTGAATGCAGTGCGAATGATGGTGTTATGAACAAAATAATGAAAGGATCATTAAGATGGTTTGGACACATGGAAAGAATGAATGAAGAAAGTATGATAAAAAAGTATATGTTAAAGATGTAAATGGAACTAGAAATGGAGGAAGACCGAGGAAAATGTGGCACAATCAAATAAATCAAATATTGATTGTCGGCCATGTGAGGAGTCAGAGAAATCGACGCGCGTGCATGACACGATGTAATGTTGAGGAAGCGAGAGAAATATGTCAGGAAAGAAAAGTGTGGCAGTCCATTATTTCTGCCTACCCCTTCGGAGAGACGGCGTGATGGTAAGTTAGTTAGTTATATTCTTATATCGATAAAATCATTTTCGCAGCAAATTTACCAGAAAGCTAAATTTGATAATATTTCATAGCATGTTTTATAATTACACACAATAAATGATTTAACATGATATAAATATTTACCAGGCAACGTAGCTTTTATTTATTTATTTTAAAATTTAAAAATGAGTGGAAGTAATCGAAACAGGCAACCGCCAATCAAATATCAATTTTTTTTTTTTGTAACTAGCGCCACTAGCGATGGCTTCTGTACTAGCGATAGATAGATGGGAATGTAGAGTGTAGCGTACAACCAGAATAATATGAAATTAAAATATTCTTTACAAATATTAGTAGTTTTTTCGGTTTGCAGTAAATTTGCTATACCATGGAATGAAGGGTTAATATGTTGAGTAGAGAGGAAGGGAATGGAACTCCGGAATGCAGGTCCATGAGCCCCTCTCCCCTAGCGAGAAAATATAACACCCCCTCAAGGGAAAGTGACAGCCTTTAATGGTGATTTCGAATCAGGCCAGTTGGCTGAGAAACCTGAAAACCATCACAATTCAAGAGAAGTAACTCAAGACTTCAAGAGAAAACTGTATGTGTACTTATGTAGGTAGGTACTCACGTAAGAAGTTATACTTCTTTGGCGTAACAAAACAAAAATAAATATTATATTTTTTTTTTATCCCGCGTGCCAATACTCTACGTTAGTAGAAAGGATGATAAAATATGAGAAAAAATATATTATGTACAATTAATAAAGGTTTAGTTAAAAACGCACCAATAAACCTTCATAAAAAAAGTATAATATTATTATTATTATTATTATTTTGTTGAATCGCTCTTTATACCATGACAGCATGAGCCAAATCAATGTAAAGGGTATTATAGCTATCATAGTGACTCTCGTGACATGTGATAGGTAGCTAATCTATCGCCATTTTATTGCCACGTGAATTCTACACCAGACCAAAGACAGTGTGACAATCACACTGCCCTCACCGGGAATCGAACCTGGAACCTTTGGGGTGGCAGTCAATGCACTTACCATTTGGCCATGAAGGTCGTATAGAGTATAACTTCAAAAATATATAGAGTATATATAGAGAATAATTTCAAAAACTGCAATTTTAAATTATGAATATTAAAATTATTTTATTAATATATTTGGTACAGGTTCTTTCTTTTCATTTAAAAATTTTTACAAAAAAAAATGCGTAAAATATTCGAAATTACCCCACTAAAATGTGACAGTTCGTTAATACTATTTTAAACTTTTTACAACTAACATCATTCACGTCTCGTTTCATGGTTTCGTTTCATTTATCACGTCGCATTTCCGTAACAGGGTGCGCGCGCAGCTCTCAATTTTACCTTCTACTCTAAACGCACCAAAAGAAGTAAAACTTCAAAAATTACTTAATTAATTAAATTAAAAACTATCAAAAAAAGCTAAAATGGCAGTCCACAATGGTGTTCTTGTACCGACCCTTATGTATGGAAGCGAAGCATGGAACTGTCAAAAGAAGGATGAAAGTAGAATAAATGCAGTAGAAATGAGATCCCTTGGACGAATGTGTGGATACTCTGTGTATGATAGAGTGTCGAATGAAAATATAAGAAGTGAATGCGGTGCGAATGATGGTGCTATGGACAAAATAATGAGAGGATCATTAAGATGGTTTGGACACATGGAAAGAATGAATGAAGAAAGATTGTAAAAAATATATATGTTAACGATTTAAATGGAACTAGAAATATAGGAAGATCGAGGAAAACGTGGCATGACCAAATAAATTAAATATTGAATGTCGGCCACGTGAGGAGTCAAAGAAATCGACGCGCGTGCATGACACGATGTATGAATGTTGAGGAATCGAGAGAAATATGTCAGGAAAGAAAAGTGTGGAAGTCCATTCATTCTGCCTACCCCTTCCGGGAGACGGCGTGATGGTTAGTTAGTTAGTTAGTAAGTAACTAATGTAAGGTGTCTGCATGGCTATTTTAGAGTACACCAATTTTTCACGAGTAATTTCGCTTAAGTCACGACGTTACCTCTCACTTCCGGTAGGCAAACAAAAGTCCGCACATTCTTCCGGTATCTCTAGAGGTATTTTCCGGCATCTTACGTGTCTGTGGACAATGGCACCTTTATTATGGCTGTCGCAAAAGTAATTTCTTCGACTAATTTTGCTTGAAGACCGAATCCAAACGTCAAGTAATCCGCCGTTAAGTTTCATAGCTCATAAAAAGTAATTAATATCTTTACAGATTTTCATTACCAGTTGAGTGTCACATGGATCATCTAAAGATGTGCCACTTTGAATATAATAATATAAATAGGTACCTATCTACTCACTAACTTTCTTGTAAGCATTCCTACATGCCGTGTTCGGTATTCAAACGTCACTGATAAATTATTTCAAAATTTACGATGACAGTTCGCTTACTTCTCATATTATTCTTTGATCTAAAACATCGCCATTTATATTCAAAAGTGGAAAAATCTGTGTTTTAATTAATAAAATAATCATATTTTATAATTTGACACGTAATGTTACATTGCTAATAGTATTTTTTCAATTAAATTAATAATTATTGCAGGTAAGCACGCAATCGAAGTTTTTTTTGTTAATATTATTTCCTATATTAAAAAAGTGTGCAAGCTCTGTATGAAAGTAGAGGTTTCTAAAAATAAAATACCATCCTTTCGGGAGAAATATCTTATAGATTTGAATACTTTTTTCGATTAGTTCTACGCATAGATTAATGTTTAGGCTAATTTCTTCTTTTTGTGACTTATCAAATTTCCCTGACGTTGGCTATCAACTCTGCAAATGTTATTTTGTCTTGCGCTGCCCGAAATAACTCTTCCACGCTCAAAATTTCAGTCCAGTATCTCATATTTTGCAGCCATGACGTTTGTCTTCTGTTAGGACCATGTCGTCCCAGAATCTTGTCAATTTTCATGATTTGAAGGTTCTGATACCTGTCTCTTAGCAAGATGTGACCCAGACAGGAAATTTTACAGGTTTTAATACATTTGAACAATTCTCTGCCGCAATAAGCTCTCCTCAGGACTTCAGAATTGCTGGTCCACCGTATACGAAGCATTCTTCTCCGTAACCACATCTCTAATGCTTCTAATCAGTTCATAGTATGCACTTGCAGACTAATAATTTATATATTTGGTGGAAAGATGTTTTGGCTGTTCTATTGTGATAGATTCCTTGATTTTTCGGACTTAAAACTTAGTCATAATAAAAATGAAATAAACACAAATGTCCGGATCGTCCAGCTGACGACAAGTGCACCATCTAAAAGAACTTTATGTGTAAATTATTTGTATTTTATTTTATAACATTACACATTGTATTTTATGTAATTTGTTTTTGATTTATTATGTAGACGTTGAACGATCGAAGTGTGTGCGGAAGATGCCTATTGGTGGCGATGAGGTTCGCAACCCATCACACCGCGTCTCTCGCGGGGGCGAAAAGAGAAGGATGGAGTGCTGCATCGATTCAAGTGTGGCAGTCCAGTCTTTCTGTTTACCCTTTCGGGGAGACGGCGTGATGGTTAGTTAGTTAGTTAAAACTTAGTCGTATTATAGATTTTTAATCAATTTGGTTATGTCATGTTTTCTTCAATCTTTCATGGTTTATATTTCCATTCGCACATCTTATATACAACTTGTCTAGCTAGCTTGCAATAATCAGTAAATTAACATGTTCCGAAAGAAAAATGTGTGTTTAATCTGATTGGCTTTCATATAAATCTCTATATATCAATTTCAATGCGTAGGTTGGATATTTCAGTTGGAAAGAGTCCGGATGTTTTATACATAATAAATTACCAACATCTGACTAAGGAAGTGAAGCATTGTGCTAGTTGAAGAAGGACGAATATAAAAAAAAGTTTTTTAAAACTAGTCAAATGTTTTTTGAAACACGGTTTTTAACTTACTTCTAATCGTAAATATACCAGGAAATCAATAGTTAAAGATACCACAAAATGTGTTTTTTTTAATTTATGATATAAAAAAAAACGGCTGACAAATGACGTAATAGTAAAACATTTGATAAACATCGCAAAAGCAAAAATTAAAATAACTTCCATCTTGGAAATAGAACTTAGAATTGTTTTCAATGTATGATTGATTGAGTGAACTACATAGAAGATAGTCGTCAAATAAGCGTAACATAATCGATTACGGCTGTGAAACTTCTATTTTTTGAATTCGGAACATCGAAGAGGTGCATTTAAAGGTCCTCCATAGATTTTTTTCTTTTTGTGACCTGTCGGGTCCTACTGGACGATTTTCAGTTGTTTAAACGTCCTTAGAGTGAGGTGACTCATGAAAATGGCACTATATTAATTATCCTAATTATTATTGAGATGAATCAAGCTGTGAAGAACAGTTCCTCCGCTGTTTTTAAGTTCACTCTCTTGTTTCAGAGCCAAAATAATCGTAGAGCCGACGAGACTTTTAGACATATTTTGATCATTCTCGTATAATGTAAAAACTAACCATCACGCCATCTCTCCGAAGCGGTAGGCAGAAATAAGGGACCTCCCCACTGTTCTTCCCTGGCATACTTCTCTTGATTTCTCAACATTAATGCATGGTGTCATGCACGCACGTAATTTTTTTACGTGGTCGATTTTTAATATTTGATTGATTTGATCATGACACGTTTTCCTCGATCTTCCTCTATTTATTGTTTCGTTTACATCGTTAACATACCTACACTTTATTTGTAATTATTTCTTCATTCATTCTTTCCATATGTCCAAACCATTTTAATGGCACTTTTATTATTTTGTTCATAACACTTTCATTCGCATTGTATTCACTTCTTATATTTGCATTTGGCACTATTATACACATAAAATTACCTCATATTCGTCTAAAAGATGTAACTTTTACTGCATTTATTCTACTTTCATCATTTGGTCAGTTTTGTGCTCCATTTTTATACCTAAAGAAATATGTAAATAAAAACATTGTGTTTCTCACAATTTAATATATGATTCAAGTAATCCGCATTATCGTTAGGTACCATATTAGTAGTAAATAGGTGTCTGGTAGTGCTTGCCCTCTTGTTAAATCATTGTATTTTTCATAACATGGTTTCGGTCAATTTAATCGGAACGCTAAGAATGTTAACAATATGTAGTTGTGTTTGTAATTTTAGAAATCGAATAAGCTTCTTTTTTGTACCATAGACAAAAGATTCGTGATCTAGTGAATGAACCATGGGTAGGTACCTAAAATAGTTTCAAAATTCTTTTCATTTGTGCCTTTACAATCTGCATACGCCAGTCGCGTTATGAAATGACTTTCGGCATACATTTCAAACAGCGTCACGACTGTGATTTGAATTTAAAGCAGGGACTTACGAAGTACCATTCCTCGAGGTATGCTAACGGGGTAACACCGCGCCAGGGGTACATAACCTTTAAAAATATACATGAGCTCACTACTTCATCATTATGTGGAGTTGCACTGAAAATGTTGAGATTTATTCTTCGAACTGCTGGTAGAAATTTCAGGAATCTCGATGTTTTGCGAATACATATCACTTATTGATCCAGAGCTGGCTCGAGTGTGGTTCGGTGATATGGAGTCCCCACGAGACGAGATACTCGCTCATGTTAGAGAGGATTCAGAAAAGACTCCTGAGATATCTCTACATAAGTGAGTTTTGTAGCTATCCGTAGCTTTATCCCCCCGTATTCCTCTTGGGCATCCTGGGGATCAACAGTCTACAGATACGAAAGGATGGGTTAACACTTACCCATTTCTTCAGATTTATCAAGGGACTCTTTTAGAATTCCGTCATCTTGGAGGGTACCTATCTTTTCCAATGGTTATCTTGGACAGCGTCAGCGAAGACTGTTTTATCACCCGATATGGAGAACCAACCTACCTCTGTTGATGCCGGTGGGGAGAGCAATCAAACTGCTGAACATGATCACTTCGGAGATCGACGTCTTTCATATTAGTGAAAGTACGATCAGAAGACAAATACTCTTGACTTAAGAGAGAGTATCTTGTATTCCTAAAGTCGAACCATCTCTCATGCGTTCCTGGTATTTTATATTGTGTTTTAGCTGTTCTCATTAGATGCCTTAAACTTTTTTATTTTAATATATTTGAGAAATAAAATGATTTTATTTGATTTGATCATATTAAATAAATAAAATTCTCACAATATTCAAAACCCAAAATTAACATATACGAGTACATTGTAATATTTACGAATATTTCAAATACATGTATTTATAAACTTTTCACGCAATTACAGGGAAAATACGCAGATACTGAGTGAAATTAAGGAAGATTTGTTATACCGAGGATATTATGAGATGGAGCAGAACGAGGAGACGATAAACCGTATGGACAGTCACAGAATCGCATATACTGCAAATGGGATACCCGTAGGCTAACGTCCATCTGGCAGGGCACCCAAAATATGGAGAGATAGCTGGTTTTCCACATCTCAAGAGGAGGCAAACCCCGAAATCAAGATCATCCGATAGCATTTTTAATACAGTTTAACGCGAAATCTCAGGTAAGTTAAACATTTCAAATTAATCGATACAAAAACATTAAACCAGTAAAAGATTATTGTGAGAATTTAGTAAGAAGCAATTACATTACTTTTCTAAGAAAGACTACTTTTGGGAAATAACTACATCATAACATAATTTTCACAATTGACTCGATAATCTTCGACGACCTTCGTGGCAGAGTGGTAAGAGCAGTGACTTCCATACCGAAGGTCCCGGGTTCGATTCCCGGCGATGGTAGTGTGATTGTCACAATGTCATTGGTGTAGTGTAGAATTCACGTGACAATAAAATGGCGATAGATTAGCTAACTGTCACATGTTACGAGAATCAATATAATAATAGTTAAAAAATACATATTGTTAACAGTAAATTGGGTTCAAACGACCTGTTGCATATATGAATATAAAAAGTAATAATAATAATTATAATAATAAGTAAAATTTCATCTGATTATCTGCTTAAAATTATGTAGTTTTTTTGTTCATTGGGATTTATGAAATACTATTTCGTTTAATCCCCAGTTGTTAATTTACGAAGAAAAATCAAAAACGATGATTGCGTATTCATACTCGTTTCGTAAGATTGGTGATTGAAAGTGTGTTAGATTATTTATTGCATTTCATCAAATAATGTTTGTTTTTTGTTGTACATAAGTTTTTTTTTTACGGTTGTCGACCCCTGTGTCACGTTTCTGAGGTCCTGTTGACTTTAGCGGACCTCACGAAAATGGCAGCCAATTCGTGGGAGCTGTTACGTCACAATCTTACAACCAATCGTATTTGGCTGACAACCCAACTGAACAGGGTTGGCGCAAAAATCTAGAATTTTATTCTTATCAAGAGCCTGATTTTACTATTAAAAAATCTTTTCAATCGGTTTCTACAATATATGAAATAAAAAACAGCGTCGATTCCCTAGTGAATGCTAATAGAGGATGGACCGCCGCCATACTTTATTATACTGACAAACTCATCTACAATGTGTCACGTCTATTTCTCGTAACATTTACATGCCCGAGTTTTAAAATTTGATTAGTTTGGCAGAGAACTACTTTCGTTCATTATTCCTCGTGTAAAAATCTAATTGTACCTTTTTTCATCTCTGCATTCTTGCTATGACATGTTACCGTTTTCATTTATTCTGAAGGAGATCGTATTTATTCTTCTTCTGTGGACACATGACACATTCTATTTTTGAGGAGTTACATGTTTATAAACAGCGTTATTGGTTATTGAAAGCATTTCTTCTAGTTGGTTGTAGGGGAGGTTATTTCCGAGGAATTAAGTCATGTAAGGTATTATGCAAAAGTGAACAATTTTTGAGATAAAATGTTTTTTTTTTTTAATTCATGGAGGTCAGGTGTTAAAAATTTATTAAAAAAATAACTATTGGTCATCATCTAACTCCTTTAATTCCTCCTAATTTCTTAATAAGTGAACATAACAGGCATTCATTTCCAACCCAAAAACTAGAACTCTCTGTCCACAAAAATTCCAAAATAAAGTCGATTTAAAAAAAAATCACATATGCATTTTCCATGCGGATTAATTAAAAAAAATTAACATATTATTAGCTTTCAAACCAGGTTTTCATCGGTTATAAGATTATAGAGAAATCAACATTACACTGGAAGTAAGCAGAAAATCGTCTAATTATGCAAATTATTGAAATGTTGAATTATGTAACTAAATGTTACTTAAACTATCAATAAGATCAACTGACAATACACACAAAGGCACATTATTTTACATAATTCGCTTCATACCACTTTACTACATACAAAGGTTAAATGTCACTATATATTATCATATTATCCGGAAAAAGATCTTTACATATATCTTTTCTATTATTTAAATTAATTAAACTTTTTAAATAAATTTGATTATTTAATTAAAATGTATATTTTGTGTAGCTGTCAGCCCTGAATTTAGACTTTAATAGCTCGCCGCACTTCACACGGGCCTCACTTTCTATTACATACAAATAATTCTCAATTCAAAAGACGTGTGATCTCTGTCAGCATCTACATTCTACAGCATGTCTATGGAATTAATTCCAAATATGAATGAAAAGTTTAAGTACTTGTTTGGAGATTGGATTGTCATAGATTATATTCTAATTACAAAATTTAGATTCAGAACAATTCTTTTATATTTGATAACATAGTGCTATTTGAATGAAATAAAAGTGTACTTTTATTAGGATTTATTTTATAAATAATTTTATTTCTAAAACAATGGGTCCATTTGATGTGTTAGGATGGTTTCTATCAAAATATGAATGTTGCTATTTGAAATTCCTTTTTAATTTTTTTTATGTCATGGTTTCTATCAACTTAAACATAACTAACTAATTAAATATCACGCCGTCTCACTGAATGGGCAGGCAGAAAGACAGAAGCGTCACACTGTTTTTTCCTGACATTATAGTATGATTTATAAATTAATACAATATTTTTTATTAATTTTTACAATATATTTATCATTCATATAAAAACATAGAATCTAAATAATTAGTTTTTAAATAGATCTGAAAAAAACTTCAAGGTGCATGAAATATCCCTTATATATTTCCTTAATGCATAGTTTGATGTATTGAAAAAATGTAATAGATGCGTTTTATCAAGTATCCACTAGTACTTACAAACAAACTAACCAACACGCCGTTTCTCCGAAGGGATAGGCAGAAAATGTAGACTGTTTCACTGTCCTTTCCTACCCTAGACACATCAATTCGTACATCATGTCATGGACGCACGTCAATTCCCCCGACTACCGACGGGCCGACATTTAAACATTGCTTGATTTAATCGTGTCATGTTTTCCTCAATATTCCTCTATTTTTTGTTCCATTGACACGGTTAATGCACATTTTTTTCATTCATTCGTTCCATATGTCCAAATTATCTTAGTGCACTATTCATTATTTTGTTCACGCTTTTATTTGCACTGCATTCAC